>JANHGD010002902.1:42687-53141 GCA_027560375.1 Imantodes cenchoa
CCTCCCTCCCTCTCCCAGATTCTTTCTTCAACACTTGCTTTACATGTGCAACTCTGTTTTACTCTATTGACATCTGCAAGGAGACTTGCAGGATTAAGGCAACTCTAAGTATCTTTAGTATTTAATAATGATTGGATCTATTTCAAAATGTAAATTCAAAAATGTAAAGAAGGAATAGTGATCACAGGGCAATCTGGACTCACTATTGTGCACTGGATGGTGTGGACAGAGGAGGACATATTTGATTTTGGTTCTCTAGGCTAGGAAATATTGATTGAAACCTAGGCAGGTCATCACATTTTCCAATTCAGGAAAATTGTGCAGGTTGCAGTCCCAATATGTCTGGAGCGTACCAGTTTTGGGAAAAGCTAATGTGAAAAATCACTAATATAGACGAAACAAACTGACGGCAGCAGGTCATCTTGACAAATCTTGCCTTGGTTCAGGTTGGTTTTCAGCTGCAGTGCAGGTGTAATGGCAAATCAGAATATAGACAATAAACACATTTTAAAGTATTCTTATATTACAAAAGATTCAGGGTGATGTAGCAAAATTAATTGCTGTTTTTCCTGGTTCGAGAGATCCTATGTGTTGGTTGTCGACATCTGTATGATTATGAGAATGGAAATCCATACATCTAGAGGGACGCCAATTGCTATTTTCAAGAATTAGATATAGAAGGAGTGGAAATAACTTTTCCTTGGAGAATAACTGTGCTGCAGAAGATTTCATTTTCATTTAGCACTAGTTCCTCAGCTTTCATATAGTCTACTTGAGATTTTCTTTATGAATAAAGTTAATGCCATTCATTAATCAGTAGTTGCTCCAGGCAAATTTGTGCTGCATTTCAATCAATAGGCTAGAAGTCATCTCCAGCCCTATCAGAATTTTCCCTTTATAATCTTCAAAGAAATATGGGAATAGGTAGGGTAGAAAGAATGAATGAGGCAAACGGACTTCCTAACAAGTCTGAAAAGAATGAAAGAGTTAATTTAAAAATCTTGATGAGATTTACCATTGAAGAAGTCAATTTAATTTATATAAAACAAGACACAAAGTTTCACCACCTCCTAGCAAAAGACAAGAGCATTTTTTTGGTAAAACTTTCACAAACAGGAATGAAAGAGATGGAGAAGAAAAAAAGAGCCTGCAACCTGACTTATCTCAAACTGGCACCTTCTAGATGTATTGAGATCACAATTACCAGGTGTTTCCAGCTAGCCTGAGAGTTGTATTCCAAGACATTTGGAAGATCCCAAATTAGGAGAGGTTCAGGTTTAGCAATATAACATTGCAAAGGGATCCCCTTTTAACCTGGGACAAATGATCCTTTTCGAGGGGTGGGTTCTAACTTATCTCGCTGCCAGTTTGCTTCCTCCCATGCCGCGTGGCTGTGCCTCGTAGGTACTTTGCGTGTGCATGCACAGTGCTGAAAAATCCAATTTTTTAAAAAAAGAACCCAAAACAAGATGGCGACGCATGCGCAGTGCCGGAAACCCGGCTTCTGCGCATGCGTAGAAGAAAATCCCCCCCCAACAAATCTCCCCAAAAGATGGTGGCACCCACGGACTGGCACCAACCGAACCGGTCCCATGACGTCATTGTGATGTCGCCAGCAGGTTGCTACTGGTTTGGGCAAACCGGTCCGAACTGGGAGGAACCCACTTCTGCTTCTACTAATCATCAAATTTGACACTTATTGACAACTCTGACAAGCTGTGGTAAGTTAGTGTCTGCCACTTCCAAACTGCTTTGTAAGACAATACATTTTTGTCTAGATTGCTTGCTTTTGTTTTCTCTTCTGAATAGTTGCAGTTGCAATATCACCCAGTATTTAAAAGTTAAATAAAGGCTATTAGCACCTGATCATTCTCTGCAATAGGCACTTCTCCTCTTGCTTATTGTATATTGAATTTCCATCTTTCCTAAGATTAAGTAAGTGGTAGAGAAAAGCTTGTGCATGGCATGGGATAAATTTTATAAGACAGAAACTGAATATAGTGAGTTCTCATAAAAAGAGCAATAATCTCGATGACATTTTGTCTTGATTTTTATAGCCTATAAAATTCAAAGTTGGATTGGAGGCACCATTCATTCAGTTAATGGATCAAGGTTATACTTATAAAATCTGACTGTACCTTTATCTGAGTGGAAATACCTTCACTATGGAGTTAAACTGGAATTCAATTGATATTATCCATCTAAAAGAAATATGGGAAACAAAGACCGTGCTGTACCTGTCCAACTCACTTGATTTAAAAATACAGAACAGATATAAATTTATATACTGATATAAATGTCTTTCTCTTTTATGGTAATTCAATTTAGCCATGCCACATATCTCATATTTGGGATGTGCAAACTGCAATCGAGAAGGACTGCTGATATAAGCAAGAAAATTTAAATAATGTAAGAGAAACTTTATTCTTTGGAGAAGCCTACATCCTTGAATACTCCTGACAGTATCTCTATAATTAGAACTTCGTTTTAATACAGTTCTCCAGTATCTTCATAGTTTAGCTTTCTCTTTATGGCAACGAAACTAAATAAATAGCAATCTATGACCATCATGCAGTGCAAGAACTTCCTTTTAATTGCATACGTATTGCCATTTTATAAGGTAATTAAAAACAGACTCAAACTTGCTTTACCATTTCAATGCAGGAAAAAATATACGATTTGTCATGCTCCACAGACCAAACATTACTATGAGCCTGCAAGCTTGATAGCTTTCTATAGAAATGTGAGGAGGGGGAGAGCAGATCAGAAATGAACTCATTGCCAAAGCAAAATAAACATTTAAAGCCAGTAAAATGTACCTAAAAATGAGAAATGAAGATGAAAACACTTTCCAGTTGGTGATTTCTTTTCACATACTCCATTGGAAAAACATTGAATTGAGTGCTCATGGCAGAGTTCACTTAAAGTCTAAACATTTCTCAAGCAAATGGCAAAAGGGTTGCAAAAATAACTTAGTTCAGTACTGTTTCCAATACACTCAGAATGCTTAACTCAGGGCTAATCTAAAAAACCCTAGCAGGTTGGATCTCGTACATACTTGGATAGGGTACCGTCAGGAAATCCCAGAACCATCGTCTGAAATTTTTTTGAAATATCCTGGAAGAAGGCAAGACAAACTATTTCCATATTATTTATTGCCAGGAAAGCTATATGGATGTGTCCATGTCATGTTGCACATTCCACTGTGAACCAAGCTCAGTTCAAGAACATTTTTATTAATCTTTAAAAATGTTCGTCTATATTCTATACAGTAACAGCTGGAACAATCAGTATTCCAATACATTTCTAATTCTTATTTTATGGAGTGGAGGATGAGGTCATTCATTCTATCATTCATTCATTCATTCATTCATTCATTCATTCATTCATTCATTCATTCTTTTACCCTGCTGCAATAAAATGTCTCCAGATTGCATAATGTATACAAAAATATCCACATTTGGATTAAAACTAATCACAATCACACCAAGAGCAGCATTACTAATTGACTACTGCAGCTTAGCCTCATTTATTGTTGAGTACTAAGAATGTCAAAAAGGACAAATTAAATGCAAAAGAAATTGTTGTAGGTGTTTTTCCTTCTGCCATACTAAAACATACTGTTTAGTGACTATCTACCATACACAAGACTTGGGAAAGGGATATAGTCCAGAGGTTATGTTTGTACCTCTCTAGCTAAAACCTGCCACTTCCCTAAGCATCTTTTCAAATGATAAATCTCTTCTCCACCCTGTTCACTTTGTACAAACTACACCTTGAGCCTTTGAAACACAACAGCTGACATTCTGCTTTAAAAGATGCTGTGATGGCAAAATCATTTGTTTTGACAATCTGCCCATGAAAGCCTTTCTGAGCTATGATTAGCCCCAAAGCTTTCCTTTCAAACTGTCATTTATAGGAAGAGCCTGAAGAGCAAGTTTCGGGCACATCCAGCCAATGATGTGTTATGCTCATAACTGAAGAATTTGCAAGAAATGTCAGAGCTGCTTGGGCGTTATATATGATTTCTTCCCTGGCAAGGACTTGTTTTCATGAGCTGCCAGAGTTCTTGAATTGCCAGAGAAAGCTGCCGATTCATATTGGCAGATTGTAGTACTTTCAAGTTCTTAGTCTGAATATGGCGCACAAAATGGCTGTACCATACTTTCATGCCTTTTTACCCAAGAGATATTGGGAGGATGAAGTGGGTGTCAAACATGACATATGTTTATTAAATTTATTTTTCCTTAATTATCTCATATACTTTATTTTATAAGTCTCTTTGAGATTTTATTATTGTAGTGGCTCATCCAGTTGGAGAGTTATGAATTGAAATTATATAGGATGATTAATCATATGGGATTGCATGTGCTGCCAAATAAAATGTACACCTGGCCTATTCATCAGGCAAGTTGTTTAGCCAAATTGACTGCTGAGACCTCTTTCATGGAACAAAAATAGCTTGCTTTAGAGGTTTAGATTGTTCACAGAGTCCATAACAACATATACATACAGGGTGTACTAAAGGTCAAGCCCTACAGACCAATCATAATACAGTTTGTTCATTTTATGAATTAACTTTTTTTCCAGAGAGAATGTTACTGTACTTAGAAAAGTCATGCATCCAATGAATTAGGAAGGGTTTAGAAGAAAATGAAAACTAATTTGAACAATTAATGTAATTTACATAACATGGGCCTGACTTTTAGTACAACCTGTATGCCATTGACAAATTTTCTGAATAGTAATGAAATATCACTGCAAGTAAATTGCTTAAGAGAGTCAATTTCAGGTAGTAGCTAAAACACCAGACTAGAAAAAAAGAGACTGTGAGTTCTAGTCCTAGTTTAGGCATGAAGCCTTCTGGGTGACCTTGGGCCAGTCACCCTTTCTCAGCCCTAGGAAGAAAGCAAAGGCAAACCACTTCTGAAATCTTACCAAGAAAACTGCAGGAAATACTCCTGGTAGGCACCAAGATTCAACACTGTCTTGAAGGCTCTCTTACACAACTGTATTCTAAGAAGCAGCCATATAATACTTCTGGATAATGGTCTGAATTTGAGACTGGTTGAATGTCCTTTAGACCTTCAATGTCCGCAAAACAGCAAAATGAGATTCAGTGGAAGTATAAAATAGCCCACCCCAACCTGGTATTCCCAAATACAACAGACTGTAATTCTAGGTAGCACTGACTGAGAATGAGTGATTGAGAATGCATTTTGAGAGCACCAGGTTAGGAAAGGTTGATGCCTAGATTGACTTGAAAAGAGCTGACTAGCTAGAAATAACATTTCTCAGCTACAGTTGGGTAAAAAAGAAAATCAGTGAAAATCAGCACTAAACAATGATATATTCTGTGCTATGACTTTGCTAGAATATTTGGGCACCAATTGAATCATTCCACAGAGCAGATGCTGCTGCTGAGGTGGGTTTCAGAAGGCCTGATAGGTGTTGTTGTTTAATTGAAGGAGCTAAATACTATGACATGAAAGACAAAAAGAATAAAAGCAATTGTAGCAATAGCTATATAGAGAAAAACAATTCAAACTTCCATCTCTCCCATTCTGAAATTTTGTAGCCAGCCCAGAAGGCTACTATAGACAATGGTCCTGAAAGCAACTTGAAAACCCCACAGGACCAAGACAATTGTATTGCCCTTTCCCTGATTTCATGACAGATAAATCTCATCCCCAAGAATGATCAATGCAATATTCATCTCATACCGGACCTTCATCCCAATTGATAAGCCTACATAATGTGCTCTTTTCAGGGCTCCTGACAACCACTTCTACCACTTCTACTCCACCTTCCTTAGAAAGGGAAGGTTGGGATAGCTAAAAATTATCCAAGATAGTTGAGTTGAGCATGGCTTCTTGAGCAGGGGTCTTACTACTTTTTCATTTTAAGCCATTATTTTAATTTCCTCACCTCCAGATCTGTGGTCTACTGTCCACACCTTGCTTCCTGTAACCTCCTGGGTAGCATTCAACAAATCAGGTGGAACAATGATCTAATCCACATATAGTGAAGCTTACATTCCAGAGAAACAGGTCTACTTCTTCAAGATCCAGTCTCAAATGTATCCCAAACAAACTTGCAAAATGAGGTCTCTGTCAATTGTGATGCAGTTGGCCAGCCAACATCCAATTCCGGGTGGATGTGAATCACTTTTACCCTTCAGATGCTGTGCAAATTTGTTACAAGTTAATGTAGCACTATAGCATCCCTGAAGCCATAAAAATGCTAAAATGGCTGTCAGAGTGGTTTCAGTTGAACACTTCTGATTTATGACAATGTCTAATGCTCTGTTTATTTACTGAATGTAATTGAGCAATTACTACTGAATTGCAACAACGAAAATACAAAGCAGGAAGTTCTAGTCCAGAGTTCTGAGCACCAATCATTTACCTAAAATATCTATAGAAGGTTTTGCTCCAGCGCTCTTGACATTTCCTCCTGCATGTGATAGATCCAGGCGTGCCTCAGAATAATATATGAAATGGCCACACAATTCACAGCTAGAATTTTGCTTTTTCACCTGACAATATTGCCTGTAACTCAGTCCAGGCAGGATATATATTTAATTTCACTCAGAACTTGTTTGATGAATTATTTTTTAACTGATCCCAGTCAAGACTAGACCAATTTCAATATGGATTAATTTACTGATGAACATTCATTGTTATGATATTAATGTTTGAGAGCTTTGACAGGGTACCGAACCATAAGAGCAGCTAGTCTGCTGTGGTATATATAGTAATAAAATATCCTGCCATAATAATAATATGCTGTCCTGGATCTCACACTGTAACTATCCCAAGCTTTGTGCTTAGTTGACCAAACATGTTTGCATAAATGGGTGGGTGAATATTTTGACAGCACTGATTAACTGATGACAGTCAATGACATATCATCCCTCTTAAGTTAGAGGTACCTTATGTTCTCCAGCATGGGAGGAGCCATCACTCAGAATGGGTTTGACCTCGTCCTGACCAATGAAGGACCGAGTCTGCCAATTAAAATCTGGGCACCACCCTTCAGTAACCCAGATTTGACTCGGTCCTCCATTGGACAAGTCGTGGTTCCCCTATTCTGAATGAGTCTCCTCATAACTTCTATTCCTTCCATTTCTTTTCCCTTCTATTTCCTTGGTGATTGAAGTTTACCTTGCTGATTGCTCCTTTCTGGTGTTCTTCGCTGTTGGTTTCATCATTTGACAGCTCCAGGCGTGCTTGACTGTCATCAGGGCCCACTTGAGCTCGTGCGTGCAGCTCGGCTCTGCCTTGTAGCCACGCCTGCTGCTTGCTCGTGGGCGCCTTGCCACTTCGTTTTTTACAGTCGCCGGCTCCCTAATCGACTTCGGAAAGAGGTTCGTGTGGCCGCTGCGATTTCGCATGTTCGATCGATCGGCTTAGGCCTGAGGCAGCGGTTGTCAGCGCGCCAGAATTGGCGCATGCGCAGTGAGTCTTCGGCTGCAGGCCTCATTTTCATCGAATTTCTGGTGCTAAATTTAAACAGGGCAGCGACGATCGGCTCCTGAAACATCGCCTCACCTCATCAGCTGGAGGTAGCGTGTACCCTTCGGGAGTTTCCTTATTGCCGCCGCACCTTTGCCAAGCTTCGTCAGTCAAGGCTTGCAGAATTAGCCCAAAGGACTCTTTGTGGAAGCGCCAGGGTTAGCCCTCGCTCGGCTGTTGGGCTTCTGCGGTGGTCATACTGGACTTTGCTTCAGTGCCTGGGTTCGCCCGCGCTGTCTTCCTCCTCGTTGTTGGCCCGCCAGGGTTAGCCCGCGGAATGCCTAAGCATTGGTCACCTTGTGTGCAGGCATATTTCACATCTGCAGGGTGCCTAGACACTGACTTCGGTCGCCCGGCATTCGTGCAGCTCCCCTCTGCGCATTACGCCTCCCGAAGATTCTGACTGATTTGGAGGCCATTTTGTGATTCGGAGGCCATTTTGTTGTGACCTATGGCTTCTTCCAAGCAAAAACTGTCGAGCAAACGCTGCCATAAAACCAATCGCCCAATGGAGGACAAGGAGTTGGGACTCCAGGGCAACACTGCCTCATCTGGTCCCGACGGGCCACCATCCGGACAGAGGGTTGAGCGTAATGACTGTGGCCAAACTCAGGTTGGTTCTTTGGCCTTTCCTGGCAGTCAACTGTCACTAGATGATCTGGGCCTCTATCGGCGGTCGGTGGACCCATGGGGGCCTTGTACTCTGCAACACCCCCAAAACGTGGAGGTTCCTGCTGCAATTCCATTAGCCCCATCTCCTGCTGACCCGGTGATGGCTTCCCCTCCGGTACAGTTGGACCAAGCCACGTTGCAGGCTCTGTTGCTATTGGTCCAGCGTGGCATTTCCGCTTGTGTCCCGCAAGGCCAGGTCACTGCGCAACCAGGAGCGGCGGCCCCCCAGTTAGACTCCAGAGCCAGTCTGAGTATTGGAAATCCTCCCCCTCCGGCTGGAGCAGGGGACCATGGTCCAATTCAGGATTTGTATCATGATGACTTATCTGAGGAGGAAGAGGAGGCCAGTGACCAGCACGACATAGGACTATTTCCTCCATCTCTCTTCAAGTCTCTATTAACCAAGGCCAAAGCTCTGGGGGGCCTAAATGCCGGGGCTCTGGCCCAACCGCAGCCTGCTTCGCAATTGGACCCTATTTTTGCTGAATTTGTGCCATCTGTGGACTTCATGCCGGCGCCTCCCCTGTTTTTGGACACGGTTAAGAAACAGTGGAAGAGTCCAACTGCGGATCCTTCCCCCAGTACCCTGGATAAGAGGCATTTCAATATCACCAACGAGTTAGCCTCCCTCCTGGAGGTTCCGGCCATGGATTCTCCGGTTCTGGTGCTCCACTCCAATACTACAATGCCTGGCACTTCAGAGGAGGTACTGCGCCCCAAAGATAAACGTACCGAGCAGACCTTAGTAAAGACGCACCAGACTGCTGCCTGGTCAATTCGGGCCGCTTCTTCAGCATCCTTTTTTGCCCGTTCTGCACTTCTGTGGTTGCGGATCGTTCAAGATCTGATTCCCACTGACGAACTCCTCGCCCACCAGGAGCTCAACAAAGTGTTCGTGTGCGGTTAATTTGCGGCAGATGCATCCCTGCATGCCACCCGCTTTGCTGCCAAGGCTCTGGGATCGTCTGTCGCGATGAGGTGCCTCCATTGGTTACGTCTCTGGCAGGTGGACCACCGTCACAAGTGGCGATTGGCTTCAGCTCCGTACCAAGGGTCTTTGCTTTTTGGCACAGCCTTGGATTCCATCATTGTCGAATCCAAAGACAAGAAGAAGATTTGGTTCTCTAGACCAAACCCATACCCTCGGCGCCCCTTTCGGGCTTCTGACCAGTCCTTTCCAGCTCCAGGTCAGTCGGGATTTCGAGCCCCCTCCTTTCAACCTGCCAACAGGTCTGGCTTTCGCCAATGGGCTACCCAGGACCGATTTGCTAGGTCCAGACCATACCAGAAGCCGGCCCGGGGTGGAGGTTCCCACCCCTACCGTAGATATTGTTAGTTCGGCTCTAGAAATCCCTATTGGGGGCCGTTTATCCTGTTTTGTCTCCGCTTGGAGACGTGTTTCTTCTGACAGTTGGGTTCTACATACGATTTCTGAGGGCCTCCATTTGGAATTCCTCTCCCATCCCCTCGATTTTTTCCACCCTTGCCCAGTGTCCCAGTCTTCCCGTCGGGCCCTTATGGACTCGGCAATTGACCACCTCCTGGAGATACAGGCAATTGAGCCTGTACCGCCGGAGGACCAGGATAGGGGTTTTTACTCCCTGTTATTCTTAGTGCCCAAGTCATCGGGAGGGTGGAGGCCTATCCTCGATCTCAAACGTCTTAACCGTCACATTAAGTATCGACGGTTTAAGATGCACTCCTTAGTGTCGATTTTAGGGGGGATTCATCAAGGAGATTTTTTAGCATCACTGGACCTCACGGAAGCCTACCTGCATGTCCCTATTTATCGGGACCATAGGCAGTATCTTCAGTTCTGCCACGCAGGTAGGCATTTTCAATACTGTGCGATACCATTCGGTCTGTCATCCGCGCCCAGGGTCTTCACAAAGATTTTGGCGGTGGTAGCAGCCCATCTGCGGGCCATCCCAGTGAGGATACAATGCTACCTTGATGACATCTTGGTCCAAGCCCCTTCGAGGCACCTAGCGATTCGCCACCTGCAGATAGTTATTGACACATTACAGGAACTAGGCTTTTCTATCAACAGGGACAAGAGTTCTTTTTCCCCGTCCGCTTCCATTTTGCATCGGGGGGCCATTGTAGACACCCTAGAGTGCAGGGTTTTCCTTTCTCCAGAGAGGTTGTTGAGCATCAGGTCCCTGGTCAGGGTCGTTCTTCACGACCACAGGGTCCAGATTTCGGTCCTCTCTTCCCTTTTGGGTAAAATGGTTTCTTGTTTTTCGATTGTTCCCTGGGCTCGCC
>JANHGD010002902.1:240410-252645 GCA_027560375.1 Imantodes cenchoa
TAATGTCTTATCAACTGGCCAGAGTCCAAGCAGATATCCTTCCCTGAAACTTACGAAAGGTTGGCAGAAAGCCCGGAGCTCATTAACAAAAGCAGGAAAGCTGGTTTTTATATCACAAGCTGAACCAGAAGTCTGGAATGGAACAACGTTGACTTCCGCACAGAATTGTGACGTGGCTGGGCCTTAAATAGACTAAGGGCATGGCCAATTAGCCTGCAGCTCTATTCACGAAGAGACCTCCTCTAGCATAGCCACTCCTGCCTTCTAACAGCCCTGCGTGCCCTAGCATCAAAAGAGGCTCCTCCTCTTCTCCTGAATCACTCATGTGCATCTCAGGAGGTGCAGAAAGCCCTGGTTGGCTTTCAGCCTCTGACCCCAAATCCTCTCTGACCTCCTTGCTATCGGACTCAGGTGCCAGGTGCACGGACCAATGGTACCACGCCACACCCGCCTCTCGATCCTCGGGGTCCATGACCAGCTGCGCGGGTGCGGGATGTGGATGGGCCAAACAGTGAGGCAGAGAAAAGGCAGGAGCAGCGGAGGTCAGCCCAACTACTTCTGAGGAAGCAGCTGGCCTGGGACCTGGCTATTTAGAGCAGTTAAAGGAAGGGAATGACGCTGAGAATATATCAGTTTCCTGGCTGTTTGTGCTCCTGTGCTAGCGACTCTTCTCTTGGACTTCGGATTGTGCTTCATGGACTCTGAACTTGCCTCTGCCCTGTGGATTTATTTTCTCTTTGTGGATTTGGCTCTGCTTCTGGAATTTATCCTTTGTTTGTGGACTTGTCTTGGCTTTGTAGATTTGCCTTTATTTCATGGATTTGCCTTGATATAGTAGACTTGGCTTGCCTTGAACTCATTGGGGGTGTTCTGTTCATTGAAGAAAGGAATTTCTGGGGAATATTAATTCAGAGGTGACTCAAAATTTGAACGTCTCCTCCAATTCTTCAATATGTGTGTGTGTGTACAGCACAATTTGTATTAAGAACTGCTTCTAGCTCTTTCTACAATTTATTGTACATCTTATGACAGGTGAAATAAAATACTGTTTTAAATCCAGTAAGGGCTGCTAACAGACCTCTGATGGAGCAAATAGAAATAGTGATATACCTTCACTACTTTAACATGTGAATCCAAAATAAAAAAGATATCCAAGACACTCTTTTAAATTACTTTCTATGTGTCTTCTTTAATTATTAAGACATCAGCCAGTTTCATTTGTAAATCCAGTTTTCCATATCATTCTTGTTGCCTGACCTTTTCAGATCCATATGCAAACCGGTCTCAGTCTCTGTTTTAGCCAGTAAAATCTGCTTAGCGGCCAGAGCGGCGCGGAGAGAAATTCCGCCACCGCTCGCGTGCTCTGCTCACCATTGGCCTCGCCCTCGTCCGGGATTGCAGGGGCCACAGCTCGGAAGACCCGCCCGCCCCGAAGGGGACCCCACCACTGCATGCTCCCCGCCGGCCCCTTCCCGGCCAGCCGGCTGGCTGGCTGGCTGGTTTCTATGGGGCAATGGGCTTCCCCAGAGCAGGCATGCAGGTGCTGAGGGTGGGCGGGAGTCTCAGGGAAAGCCCGGCGCCACCATCTCAGCTGCCCAGCTGGCGGTCCTGTGGGCTCCCAGGCAGGGGAGGCGGACAGCCCCGCCCCTCCCCGAGCCGGCCCGGCAGGGCTTCCTCTCGGGCAGGGTGGGATCGCAGCTGCTGGGGCGCAGCAGGGTTTTGTTCCCAGCTGGCGGGCAGAACAGGGCTGAAGCGACGCTGGAGCTTCACAGAGGATGGAGCAGGTATTTTTGCAGGGTGGCCGGCGTGGCGCGGGGGAGCCTCGGCGCCAGCAGAGAAGGTGCGCTCGTGGGCTGCGCCTCCTCCCACAGAGGGAGGAGAAAGAGACTCCCAGCCCCAGAAGCAGAATCGGTGGGTCTGGAGGGGGGGCAGGAGTTTTGTGAGGAGTGTCCAGAAGGAGGAGCAGGAGGACCAATGGGAATTCTCCCTTCTGCAGCGTCATTGGTCTCCGGGCAGAGTCTTCCTTGACTTCACCCGAGAGAGGAGTGGAGAAAGTGGGAGGGGGATAGTTTCAGACTAAGATGACCAGACGTCCCTGTAAAATCGGGACTTTTAAAAAACGTGGCAGGACATGGGACAAATTGGCAAAAAGCGTGAGTGTCCCGTCTGGTCATCTTATATAAGATTTATTATTATCATTTTTAAAAACACCATTAAGTATGAGTTTTTAGAATTAGGAACATTGTGGTCCCCTTTGTTGTTATGATGCATACAGCACTGTGATGGTGAACCTATGGCATGCGTGTCACAGGTGGCACGCAGAGCCATATCTGAGGGCATACAAGGCATTGCCCTATGTCAGCTCCAGTGCACATATGTGTGCTGTCCAGCTGATTTTCAGCCTTCCAGAGGGTGGGGGGAGGCCTTTTTCATCTGTGGACAGCAAAAAACGGGCCCAATGGGCCTACTGGAAGTTTGTTTCTGAAATTCCGGTAGGCCCGTTGGGCTTGTTTTTCACCATCCACAGAGTTTGGAGGCTTCAGTGAGACCTGCATGCATGCCCAGGGGGAGAGCATGGGGGGGTTGTATGCACATGGCATTGCATTGTGGGTGTGGGTGCGCGCGTGCACCCTTTTGGCACCCAAACAAAAAAAGGTTTGCCATCACTGATATAGCATCTTCCAACATTGCTTAAATTAGTTTTGTGACCTGAGCTGATGGATTATCAACATCCAGTAACATACTAATAAAAGTAAGAAAACATTTGTGGAAAATGTTTGTGAAAGAAGTTATATATGGGCAGGATAAGAAGGAAAATTGTGGTGAAAACTGCAAGTAAGCATATCCAAAATAAAAGCCATCTTTGTAATGAACATTTATACCCTTTCTTTTATCCATAAACGTCATCAAGTTTAACTCCTCAAAAACTATAGCTTGTCACAAGTAATCTCATGCCTTACCTATATAGGCAGGCAAAACGTAGACTTGGGTTTGGGTTCAGATAAGAGGTATGATTATCTAAATATCACTATCAAATTGTTTTTGCTTCCTGATCCAGATAGGTTGACTACCACCCGCTATGCAATAACCAGGTCAATTAGAATGTTCCCTCTGAAGCTTCTTATAGATCTGGTTGGTTTATAAACAGATGCTTGGATTTATTTCTCATTGTCTTGTCAGCAATTTAGTTGAGTGTTTGGTAATCTGCTGGAGACGATCAGATACATGACAAGATTATCCTTAAATACCCTGTTTCTACCTGCTAATCCCTGATAACACCTTGGTTTAATGAAGATTTCCAGGAGATGAAATGGCACAAAATAATACCTAAAGCATCTGTGCCAAAAGACATAAAGTAAAACCTGACTGAACATAGGTACAAGTTCAGGTTTGAAACTACACCATGATGACAAGAGGCAAAGTACCTTTAGTCTGCTTTCTTATTACCTTTTGATTGTGTGGTTGTTGTTGTTTGTTCATATCTGGATTTCACTATCCTTGTCATCTTTACTCTTCATTTTTCTCACTTGTTATTTTTCTTTTTTAAGTGTTCTATTTGTAACACATTTAGTGCGGCTGGGAAACAGGCAGTATTTATTATTTGTTTATTAAACATGGTATCCTCCTGGACCAACTATAATGTCTAGGGATTGAGACACAGACTGATAGTGGTTCTATGCCTTAAAAGGCAGTTTCATTCGATGGCTGCTAGAACAAAGAAATCAACTATTTTTTAAATGGGGGATTCCAGTACTCTTTCTTCACCTTTTTACAACTATATGAAGATAACTGAGGAAAGTCCTCCATCAATTTTAGATCTATAAATATGTTAGTGTTATGCCCAGCTTCACATTGCTAACTGACGCCAGGCAGAAGATAATATTTCCATCTTTTCTAAAAACCATTAGGATCTGTATGGGAAAACTTAGGGTAAATCTGAAATCCAGTTGCTGTTTATCTATTTAGAGAATCTGATAGCGCCACTGCTGCCTCTTAAGGAGATTGCACTGCTGTTGAAAAAATAAGTCTGTGACTTGCGGATCCTCCAAGACTTAAAGCTACTTCTTTATGGAAATGAAAGTTCTGGCTAAGGGCCATGTCCATGTTCAGCTAGTGCAACAATGGCAGTCCTTCCCAGGATGGAAGTAATAGTACTCTCCCTTTCTCTTTTCAACACACCTGGACTATGCAATGCATTCTACCAATGGTTGTCCTGGAATACTGCCAAAAGCTTCAGTCAATCTAGTGTTCTAAGCCTTGGTAACTTGAAGATGTGTGGATTTCAAGTTCCAGAAGTATTTTCCACCTTAAGTATTAGAGAAAGAGAATTAACGACTCAAATTTTGCTTCACCTCTAGCCATTTTTTTAAACAAATTACATATTGTAGATTGTAAAATATGTTCACTTTATCAGTGAAATCCAAAGGGATCTGGTTACATATATGCACGTTTTTAAAGGATAGTTGAGGAAAGAAAAAGAAACTATATGATAAGTTGATTTCATTTCCAACAGTGAGATGATTTTCCTGGAGAATGTTATGACTAGCCTCTTTCAAAAGAACAAAGAATAAATAAAGAAAATGAGAAAGGCTCCTCCACATCACTTATTTAGCCTGAAGGAATATAGAAGTGAGATAAAGTAGATGCGATGGATTCCAACTGTATTCAGCCACAGTCCAATAAAAGTCCTATATACCAAAACCAAATAAGTGGAATTAGCATATTAACGTATTATGTATAATTTATTTCTATGGGATATCTTTGAATAGTTTTCTCAATATTATGTACATAAAGTCATCATCAACATAAAACTTCAATGTTATGCTTTTATATAATAACATATAGCAGGCATTTATGTAACATCAAACCTATCTAATTGGCAAAATCCAAAGTCAACGGTTCATTTTTTTTCCACCCCAAAGTCCAAAAGCATTTTCCAAATACAAACAAATTAATTATATTCTTTTCTTTAATCATAGCAGTCAATTTGGTCTTTTCCACTAACTCCATCAACTTTTGTGGCCATTTGTCTGTTGTGACAATCAAAATATCCTTCCATTTTTATGCATAAAGTATTCTTGCTGCTGTCAGCATATATTCACTTTAAGAATCTTCTGTGTTAGGATATGAATCCTGCTCCAATATTAAAGGGGTGTTGTACCTACCTGATACGCTCCTTCTCGTAGGCTGGAACTATCAGCCAGGATGGGTTTGACCTCCAATCAGAGATGACTGAGTCTGTAAAATTAAAATACTGGAGGTACTTCTGCCCCTATTCCCCAGTTAATGATGAAGAACGAATAAAAACACAGACTCAGTGTGGTCACGCGAACAAGCAAACATCTTTCCTTTAATAACATGTAATAAGAGAACAGGAAGAAAACAACCCGAAAGAAATTGCAACCCTTTGTTAACAACTGGAATGCAACTGCACATCCCCCAGAAGTGACCCCCAGTCCCTCAAGTCCAAAGGAGATACATAGGGAGGGACTGGCTGATAGTTCCACCCTATGAGAAGGAGCGTATCAGGTAGGTACAACGCCCCTTCTCCATAGTGGGTGGAACTATTAGCCAGGATGGGACATACCCAAGCCGTGTGTCACAGGGAGGGAAGAACACAAGACCCTCAACCCTGGGGCTGAGCCACGGACATGAGGACCCGACGTCCGAAATCGGTATCCCCAGCGGCAAACTCGTCAATATGGTAATGCCGTACAAACTGGATAGGGGAGGCCCAAGTCGCGGCCCTGCAGACGTCCTTAAGAGAGGCCCTGGCACGCCAGGCCGCAGATATGGCCGCACTCCATGTGGAATGAGCCGTGATCCCGCTGGGACGTGCGAGGGAGGAGAGATCATACGCTGAGGCGATGACTGCCCTAAGCCAGCGCCCAATAGTGGACGCGGACACCTTCAACCCCTGGGAAGGGGGAAGGAAGGACACGAAGAAGGCCTCAGACCTGCGAAAGGCAGCCGTACGGTCGAGGTACGTAGAAATGGCATGACGAAGATCAAGCTTGTGCTACTTACGTTCCAAGTCTGAGGATGGACTCGGGAAGAAAGCTGGCAGGACAAGCTCCTGAGCCCAATGGAACCAGGAATTAATTTTAGGTATGAATGTGGGATCCGGCCGAAGCACTACCCTATCCAGGTGGACCATGCAGAAGTCACTCCTGACCAACAAGGCCGACAACTCGGAGACCCTCCTGGCTGATGTAATAGCGACCAGGAAGGCCACCTTGTAAGACAGATGTCGCAATGACACCCTGGGAATGGGCCTCTTGTACTAGAGGCCCTCGTCAAGGCCTCTAGTACAATCCCCAGGTCCCAGGATGGGAACTGGTGTACCATAGGGGGGTAGATGTTGCGAGCCCCTCTGAGAAACTGCCGCACCTCAGTCAGGTGCCCCAAGGAAGGTGTGTCACTGCAAGAGAGGAAGGAAGATAAGGCAGCCACCTGCCTACGGATGGTGTTGGGCCGTAAGCCCTTATCAAGCCCATCCTGGAGAAACTCCAGGAATCTGAAGATGGGTACCCTGGTGGGGGAGCATCTGGATCTTGCGCACCATGTGTGGAAGGCACGCCAAGTGACGGAATATATCCGCTTGGTAGAGGCCCGGCGGGGGGGCAGCATGGTGACAATGACCCGCTGGCAATATTGCTGGGCTTCTAGGGAGCCCCGCTCAACCGCCAGGTGGTCAGTTGTAACCATGCTGGGTCCAGGTGAAGAAGTAGACCCTGGGACAGGGAATCCCGGCAGACCGGAATGGTCCAGGGAGGCGCCACCGACAGCTGCCAGAGCTCGGCATACCAGGGCTGCTGTGGCCAGTTGGGTGCCACCAGAATCACCTCTGCTCCCTCCTGAACTACCCTCTGAATCACCCTGCTGATGATGGGAAAGGGAGGGAAGGCGTACAACAACTCCCTGGGCCAAGGGGCTCTGAGGGCATTGACTGCCTCCGCCTCCAGGCAATGGTAGCGAGAGAAGAACCTGGGAAGTTGTCTGTTGTTGCATGAGGCAAAAAGGTCCACGGTCGGGTGACTAAACCTGGTCGACAGTGCCTGGAACAGGTCTTCCCGAAGCCGCCACTCTGCCGGGTCGATTGTCGACCGATTCAACCAATCGGCTGTGGTGTTGTCCGTCCTGGCGATGTGGTCCGCTGTTATTGATATCAGTCGGTGCTCCGCCCAATGGCAGAGCTTGCTGGCCTCCAACATCAGAGAACGCGAGCGGGTGCCCCCCTGTTTGGAGACATGTGCTTTCGCCGTGGTATTGTCCGTAAGGACCAGCACATGGCAACCAGAGAGATGGGGAGCGAAGGCCTTGAGTGCTAGGTCAATTGCCCAAAGCTCCAGCCAATTGATGGAATGCCTGGCTTCGGCCGAAGACCACGTGCCCTGGGCCAGGTGGTCCCCAAGTTTGGCCCTCCATCCGGAGAGGCTGGCATCCATCGTAACTATATCGCAAGGAATTTCCAAGAAGAGGGACCCCCGCGAGACAGCAGTAGACATCCACCAACGCAGAGAAACCTGTACCTTCAGCGTCACCTGGATCCGGATGTCCGAGTCGCTGCGGCCAGCCTTCTGGAATGGTAAGAGCAGCCACTGAAGCTCCCTTGAATGCAGCGTGCCCATGAGACAATAGAAAAGGAGGACACCATTTCCCCCAGGAGTGAGGATAGCAGGGAGACCGGGACAGTGCGGAGCTGGAAAACCCAGGATGCGAGCTCGTGGATGCTGACCTATCGGTCAGAGGAAAGGAAAACCCTGCATTCAAGGGAGTCAATGAGCATCCCCAGATGGATGATGTGATTTGTAGGCTGTAAGTGGCTCTTGGAAAGGTTGATGGCGGATGACAGCCCGAAAGGGAGGGCACGATACTGGAAGTGCCTACCTGCATAGCAGAACCGTAGGTACTGCTGATAGTCCTGGAGGATGGGGATGTGCAGGAAGGGGGGACTTTGTGGCCTCTCGATCGAGACCATAAAGTCCCCCCTTCGGACATAATCCAAGATGGTGAATAGGGAATGCATCTTGAACCTGCGGCTCCGGATATAACGGTTGAACCTCTTCAGGTGTAAGATGGCCCTCCAACCCCCCGAGGCCTTGGGCACCAAGAACAGGATCGAATAGAAGCCAAGACCGACCTGTTCAGGGGGAACCAATTGGATAGCCCTGATAGCTAAAAGGTTCGATGGCCTCTTCCATAAGGGAATGCTTGGCCGGGTCCCTGGAGATCCGGCAGGGCCTGAAGGAGTCAGGGGGAAGAAATTCGAGGTCTAGGCTAAGGCCTTGAGACACCATGTCCTGTGAAACCTCTGGCCATAGGTGAGAATAACGGGACAGGCGACCCCCGATTGGTGGACCAGAAAGGTTCTCATCTGGGGCGCCGCTGATAACGCCCCCCCCCCAAAAGAGCTTTTTGGTTTGGCGGGGCCGCTGATATCTATCCTGGGCTTGGCGGGGGCAGTAGGTGTACTGACCCGCCCCTTGTTGGCTCATGGAAGGGAATTGATCAGGAACCCTGGCAGGCTTACACTGGGATTGCTGCCTAGCACCCCCGCGATGGGAGTGCGTGGGTAGGACCTTCTTCTTATCCTTGTTTTTGATGAGAAGCGGCTCCAGAAGTGCCCCAAACAAAGCCTTGCCCTGGAAGGGGGAAGAGGCGAGGCGCCACTTATATCAAGTGCCCGCCTGCCACTGACGCAGCCACAGCATCCGCCTAGTTACCACCGACTGCACAATGGACCTGGACGCGAAGCGGGAAGCCTGTAAGGTGGCATCTGTGGAGAACTGTGTGGCCGCAATCAATTTTGTGATGTCTTGTTGTGCCCTGGTGTCAGAAGAGGGCAGGTGCTCTTTCAATTGCTTCAACCACTTAAGGGCAGTGTGGTTGAAGAAAGAGGCGGTGGAGGACTTGGCCTTCCTCTTAGCTGGTGGCTCAGCCATGACTTGGCGTGGTGGACCCCTGATAAAAAAAGGAGCCCCCTGGGTGGCCTGGTTGGGTACATGGGGCCTGAATATGTAAGAGGCCCTAAAATAGCGACCGGCAGGCTAGAGGCCCATCTCCCTCACGCAGAAAATGGCTGCCACGAGGCTTGAGGCCCAAGAATTGAGGCCTACCAAGGAAACAGCCAGGCCAGGCCCACAAGATGGCGGATGGTTCACGAGCCAGCAGAGGCACTCATCGCCCAGGACCTGTCGCGATCGTCGCCTTGCAGAGGCCGGGGCCCGCTTTTTGCCACTTCCCCCTTGTCCTATATGGAGCCTGACGAGCGGGAGAAAAAGGTTCCCGAGGCCGGCGTCCGCCCGACAGGAAGCTGTCAACGATCGGGGCGGGCGGCCTCCAGGGAGCCAACGATGCGAGTGCTCTATGCGCCGCGGCCTCAATGCGAGCTCGCCAGCTCTCCTACCTATCGGCGGAGCTCACGGAGGGCTTTGGGCACGGTCTGCGCGCTCCGAACGCCACCGGCCCAACAAACAGCTGATGGCTCGGCCGGCGGCTCCCTTTGAAGCTTAGAGTGCACGCTGCGCTTCGAGGCAGCAAGAGATGAGCGGCAGGGCCGATGAGCGCTCCGGGGGGGCCTTAGCGACGGGAAGCACCAGCACTCACCAGGCAAGTGATCGATGGGACTGTCACAGATGCTGGCAATTTGTGCCAGATGCAGGGAGTTCGCGCTGTAGTCGACAACTCCCACAGCATCTCGGCTGCCCTTCCCTCTTGTCTTCGGAGCTAGGGAAGCTGCAGAGGGAAAGACAGGTGGAGAGTACAATCTCCTCAGTAATGGTCTGATATCTTCCACAAAAAAGAGCCTCAGACCAGGGGCAGGGCTAGAGCCCAGATGGCCCCAGTGATGCCCTCAGACAGAGCCAGCAAGGAATTCTGCCAGGATAACTGAACCAGTGGGCAACCACTTGATGGTGACAGGCCTTGTATGTAATCTTGCAAACAGAGAGAAGTCGATGACTATGTCTGTCCTGATTGAGGACTGAGTCATTAACTGGGGAATAGGGGCAGAAGTGCCCCCAGTATTTTAATTTTACAGACTCAGTCATCTCTGATTGGACGAGGTCAAACCCATCCTGGCTGATAGTTCCACCCACTATGGAGAAAAGTTCCTTATTTACATTTACATTTCCAACATTCATTTGAAATACCTTTATACATTTTGACGATTTGTCCGGTGTTAGATACCAGTAGTACATCATAAAAAATGTACTTAAATTATAATTTAATGTGAAATGTAGACCTTTAATCCACATATTTTCCCATTGTTCAAGTATTATGTTATATCCAAAATTCCTTGCCCACTGAAGCATACAATGCTTTACATATTCATTCTCCAAATTCAATTTCAATAACAGTTTATAAACCTTAGGAATAGTATGTTCATCATTACCACACAATAGGATTTCCAATTCATTTTTCACAAAATCAAATCCATAACTTTTTAAATTTAAACCTTTCTTTCAATTGTAAATGTGTAAACCAAGGGCACACATGTCCTGATTCCAACATCTATAGGGCAACAACTTTTGAACCGATGTACCTCAAATGGGCTAACTTACAGAATGTGTCCAAAATCTGGTTCCACAACTCCTGCGGGATTGAAATTTGGCAAAGTTGTGGCTGCTTCAGTGCTGTTATGCTGTGGCAGTTAGCTGTGATCATGTGATCATTATTTCCAATACTTACTACTAGCTTCCTACAAGGAAAAATCAATGGGGAAGCCAGTAGGAAGTTGCTGCTTCTCCCACTGTTTTTTGCCCAGTCACAGTTATTCTTTTCTGTGTTTAAGTAAACAAATATCTCTGAAACTATCACCCAATGGGACACAGGTTGTATAGTAATATATACTATATTGTTGATACTTGGTAATAGAAAGAAAAACTAATAAAACATCATAGATCCAGGCTTTACAGTAGACTATGGGACCTGTGTGGCAAAAATAAGAGTTATGAAATGTCCTAGGAGGATTATAATTGTTGTAGAAGTCTTTTCCATGTTGGTTTTGACAAATTAACATCTTATAGGGTAAGACAGTACAGTGCTTCTGATTATCCTTTTTGCCTTCCAAGTTACATTGATTCAAAATACCCTCTGGCTGTTTCATTAACATTAATAAGAATGATCAACCTGAAGTTATCCTGACAGAAAACAAATTAGTTGACTGGGGTGCATTTATTATTGTAAATAAATGCAGTATTTATTAACGTATGCAAATGCAGTATGCTGAATCAGATGAAGAAGTAAATTACAGGCAGAGACAACAGACGATTTGATTATGTTTAGATTATGTTTAGAGCTGAGATTAAAAGGAACACCCAGAGACAGATAATAGAAACAAGATTGCCTGCCAAATGTCAAAACATTCATTGTGAATAGAGGTTTATTTTTCGGTTCCAATCCATGCACACATACTTCAGATTTGTTCTTATTGAAGGAGATGTGTGAAATACTAAAACATTTATTGTTCTAAGGTTATATGTTTAAGAATTAGAACATATAATTTCTTTTTTTCATTTTCCAATATATTTAGTCTTACCATTCAGAAGTTCTTGTCAATGCTTATTTCTTTATGTTTGGCTTGTAAAACTATTATTTTAGTTCTTACTTTTATAACTATCAATAGCACTTAAGACATATATCGCTTATTTGTGCTTTACAGCCCTCTCTAAATAGTTTACAGTGTCAGCCTATTGCCCCCAACAATCCGGGTTCTCATTTTACAGACCTGGGAAGGATGGAAGTCTGAGTCAACCTTGAGCCAATCAGGATCGAACTCCTGACTGTGGACAGAGTTAGCCTAAAATACTGCATTCTAACACTACCAGGGTTCCTGAGAAACAGAGAATGCTTCTCACAAGCTCATAATTGAAAATATGGGCTACAAACTCTCAAATAGAAATGTTTCATTCTTCAATGGCAGTTTACTGCTAGCAGATCTTGGCTGCAAAAATCTGGACAACTAGACAGCAACATCTTTACATCTTTCCTGCTATCTCGTGGTGATCTGAGTCAATGTGCAATAATACTGGCTTCCTCATTTTTTTCTTTCTGCTCTATTATGTGTCAAATCAAATCAAATCAAATGAAACCCTTATTGTCAATGCACAACATGTGTACAGTGAAATTGAATGAGCCTCCCTTGGTGCATCCCTCCCCCCGAAACACAAAATACATCTCAATAACTCAATAAATGAAAGAAATAGAATCCCTAAACCCAAATAAGTAATAA
>JANHGD010002902.1:257125-269493 GCA_027560375.1 Imantodes cenchoa
GTTTCCCAACTTGAAACAGGCCATTTCTGGCCTCCGGAGGGCCTCTGGGGCGGGGGGAGGACTTTTCACCCTCTTCAGGCTCCTAGAAATGCTCTGGAGCTTGGAGAGAGCAAAAAAACAGGCCTTCCAGTCCAACCATAAGTTGGCAAATGGGCCATTCTTTCCTCTGGAGGGCCTCCGAGGGGATAGGGATGTCTGTTTTCGCCCTCCCCAGGCTCCTAGAAAGACTCTGAAGTCTGGGGAGAGTAAAAAACAGGCATGCCATCACATGCACATGAATGGGGGCACATGGAATTATGGTGTGGACACATGTGTACGCGACACTCACACTGCGCTCCCCCCTTTTTGCACGCTAATTAAAGAAGGTTCGCCATCATTGTCCTAGGTCTTGAAGCATTCATATTAAGCTTGAAGCATCTCTATTATGACTATGAAATTGTTCAAAAGAGGCATTTTAGAATGCATGGGAACACACTCTTAAGCACACATGTTTGAACTGTTGATGCACATTATTCTTCTGAGGTTCACATAGCTGCTTCAAAAGCTGCTCTTGGGTGTCTACAGGGACATCCACCGGGTGATAGTAGTGGTGTATGTGTGTATAAAACCAGTCAAGATGATGGCCATGGTCATGTTGTTGCAATATCTGTTAAGGGGTGAGTCTTCATAGCTGCCATCTGGACTATTTTTCTTCAGTGGACATCCTTTGTTGTCTTCCTGTGTATGGGTGAAGTGACTCTTCAGCTGCTTTCAAAATGAGGTGCTGTATGCATGTTTCTGCACATGCCAAAGTTTGTTCACCCTATTGTCTATCTTAGTTCTGAGTTGCACTTTCATGTTCTTTCATGGTTGAAAACCTTTGACATGCATCCTGTATTTGAATGTTTGCTTTTAATTAGACTAGAAAAAGATAAGAAATAAGTAAAATAAATAAACAAGAAATTGAGGGCTTCTCATAAATGTAATTTTTAAACAATATACGCTTTTATACAAAGGATGAGTTTATTTCAAATTTGATGAATAATCTATGTCAATAAACCAATTATTCATAAATCACAAGTAACATCAGGTTTTTCAATCTGCTAAGTAATTATAGCCATAAATTTATGTTTCCAATTTTGAAGGACAATTTTTTTTGCAATAAGAAGCATGTGGAAAATCTTCTTCCATTTTCCAGCTACATAAGAATATGTAGTTTTATAAAAATATGAATGTCTAAAAATATTAAATCTTACGAGCAATGACATCTTCCCAGACCACAAGAATTTTAAGATATTCCAAAAACATGTTACTTTGAAGAATTATTTTGTCATTGCCTCTTCAACAATGCAATGATTTATTGCATTGTTGCAATAAATTATTAATTCGTTTTTATATACAAACACAATGCCATCCAATGAATCTAACGTATTACTTAGTCATAGTCTAATATCTATTTAAATTTTTGATAAGACATTAAAACAGTTTCTTATTGTACATACAGTTATTTCCAGTGGTGAGATTCAAAAAAATTTACTACTGGTTCTGTGGGCGTGGCTTGGTGGGCGTGATGTGTCTTGGTGGGCATGGCTTGGTGGGCGTAGCAGGGGAAGGATACTGTAAAATCTCTATTCCCATCCCACTCCAGGAGAAGGATACTAAAATCTCCATTCCCTCCCCACTCCAGAGAAAGGTTTCTGCAAAATCCCCATTTCCTCCCGATCAGCTGGGA
Source organism: Imantodes cenchoa (assembly GCA_027560375.1). NCBI lineage: Eukaryota > Metazoa > Chordata > Lepidosauria > Squamata > Dipsadidae > Imantodes > Imantodes cenchoa. Next base: position 258,837 of record JANHGD010002902.1, read on the forward strand.
CTTGGGAAGCAGAGAATGGTACTTGACCTTTCACCAACTGTCAGACATTCCAACAATTCCTATCTTTACATGCAACCATCCCTGACGTTGACCTGTTTGATCAACAGTTAATGGCATCCTTCCAAAATGTATAATCTAGGCAGAGCCTTGACGATACAAAGTGTAGACTCTTGTTTTTATTTCCCTGTTGGACAAAACAACTTGTACTGCCATATAACAATAGAAGCATGCACTCTGGTATCTTAGACAACTTGACGTGCATCTTCTTCAAGAGCAATTCTGGTGTGCCTGACCCCATCTTCCTTCTATTTCCTTCAAACCTAAGACTTTTGAGCTCCCCATAGGCATTTTAATAAGTAATGATGAAATCAAAATGGTTACATGTATTTAATAGCATCACAAATCAACACAATTATGTCTTTGAGAGTCATACCTATTCTAACAGAAACTTAAACCCGTTTGATCATTTCTGTCATGATAACATGTATATTTATGTCATCTTTTGTCTCCTAATGCAGAAACCCGTGTTGTCAAACTATTTGATTAGCCAAGTGAGAGGAATAGGATGGTGAACTAGATAGATTTTTTTTTGTCTGTTCCAATAAGATTCTTCTCTCATTCTGTTTGCTCTGCAGACATGTTTTCATTTATGATAATCATAAGAACAAAATATATTAGAAAAGATCAACTATGTAATCTGATTGATTCACAATTTTATTTTTCCTTTATTTTAATAAGATAATAAAATAATGCATAATAAAAATGCTACAAATTTTTTTCACATTATAGAATGTTTAAGAACCTTTTAGATCATTAGTCCTCGCAATGTATCTCTGATTCTTCCTCAGATGGTATTAAAATATATTTATTCTAAAATCATAAATTATGTTTTATTAAATTAGCATTGTTTACACACTCACATACTTATTTGACACTCAGTATCAAATAAGAGGCTCTCTGTACTTTTTCAAGTATGTGTGAATTAAACATGCCAAGCCTCATTGAAACAAATGTCAATGGAGGCACTTATACACATATAAATGCATCCGATTCAGTATTACATAGCCATAATGTTCTGTTTTGTTTTGCATTTACACATGTCAGCAAACCATTACAAATTAAGTGTCATGTAAATGATGCATTGAGGAGGGTCACTGAACCAAGATTCTGGTTTAGATGGACATTTATGCTGATTTTTCATGATTCTTTTACATTTTTTACAATATAACCATAACATTTTGTCAATCAAGCCAGTTCATGCATTCAGTTGTGTGTCAGGATCGAACGAAACAGTGATGGATTCTAAATCCCATCACTATCAGTTCGTGCGCATGTGCAGACGCATCCGGGGTGGGGGGGCAGAGCCACCCGCCGCTGCTGCCACTGGTTTGTAGAACCGTACTGTACCAATAGCAACCCACCACTGGAATGAAAGCAATTTAAGTAAACATGCTGTGGAATTTGCAGAAATTGTTGGATTTTTAAAGGAGAATTGAAAGAATAATGTTATCAAGATAAACAGACCAGCAGGGCTATATGGAATGTCCAACTTTGAAAGAAAAATAAATACAGGTTGGTCTGATCTAACAGGACTCTTTTTATACTCTTAAATGTTAATCGAGTGATATCATATCAGTTGATCAATGACCATTTTCTGAACCATGCTGTGAGATTCTCAGTTATCCAGGTCACGGTTGTACCCAAAGTGTTTTTTGGTTTTGAAAAGGCAACTAGATTGATATTTTTGAGGAGAAACAAGACATTTCGCTTCCTATCTTGGAAGCTTCATTAGTTGTATTGGATGCTGTGGAAGATGGAAGAACAATTATTGACAGTTGAGATTAGTTGGTGGGAGGGAGAATGATAGGCTCTGACAGGATGGAGGTGGTGGTGGGGAATGGAAATATTATGTTTTCTTTGCAGTCAACTGGTCTTAACACTGTCTGAGAGCCATTGTGGTTACTTTGGGTTTTATCTGTGACCTCAGGGTCACCTGAATCAGAGGTGTGGAATCTTCTTGGAGATTCTTCTGTTGTTCCATCACAGAGAGAGTTTGATCTATCGTTAAAGCACCAGGCTAGAAACTAAGAAACCGTGAATTCTAGGTCCGCTATAGCTCTGAAAGCCAGCTGGGTGGCCTTGGGCCAATCATTCTCTTTCAGTCCAACTCACCTCACAGGGCTGCTTTTGTGGGGAAACTAGGAGGAGGAAGTTAGATATGTTCGCCGCCTTGAGTTATTTGTGAATATTAATTAGACAAATATAAACTGGACAAATATCTTGTTTAATTAAAAAAGTGACTATGTATTTGTTCAGATTTTTACCTGCTTCCTTCTGCTGCCAGCCTACTGCTTTATTGGTAAATATAAAGTATAGTTTAGAAAAGAATTGTATTGTGAAGTTTTTGAATTATTTATGATTTTTACACAGGGGTTCCTTAAGACTTGAAAATTAGTTCAAGGTTTCTTCAAAGGTTAAAAATGCCGCTTTAAGGAAAAGCTTTCCTCGAGTGTAGTCCATTTTATCAAATCTATAAAACAATATATTTTGATCCATAAATATTAAAAGAGGGGCAGCTAGGATTTATTCAGAACTTGCATCAGGTGCAAATAATGATAGCAATTCATGCATCTGGTTAAATGGATAACAATGTGGAATGTTATATATTATCCAGTAATAATACATTGGACTAATCTTGGTTGCAGATACTTCCGACATTACATTTTAATATTACATTTTATGTAACATTTCAAATATTTTATTGGTGAGTCACACAAAGTTAGGTTAAGGTGGCAGAGTCCTGTCAATCCCTTCTTGTTGCTGAAATCCAGATCTTTGATATGACTGTCTGTCAAATATTTGTGTCCCCCTTTAATGGTCTTTTCTCACTGCTAAATATAATAGAATAAAAGAGTTGCAAGGGACCTTGGGTATCTTCTAGTCCAAACACCTGCTCAAGCAGAAAACCCTTTACTATTTCAGATAAACGGTTGTCCAATCTCTTCTTTAAAACCTCCAGTCTTGGAGCACCCACAACTTATGAAGGCAAGTTGTTCCACTGATTAATTATTCTACCTATCAGGAAATTTCTTCTTAGTTCTAGGATGGTTATCTCATTGAGTGGTTTCTGTCCATTGCTTCTTGTCCTGCCTTTAGGTTTTTTGAAGTATAGCTTGACCCACATCTTCTTTGTTGCAGCCCCTTAGATATTGGAACACTGCTAACATGTCACCCCTAGTCCTTCTTTTCATTAAACTAGACAAACCCAATTCCTGCAATCAATCACCAATCAAATACATTTTAGCCTCCAGTCCAAGTCTATATGAAAGTCCTTCAGCCCTTATTCATAGGGTATGGTCTCTTGTCACCTGATTGTGAATCCATTCCGATTTCTTTGCATTGTTCTTAAAGTTTGATGACCAATATTTCAAAATATTCTTTAGGAATCTGGTTGTGTAGGTTTCAGAAGATACAACTGAGCAAAAAAAATGGAATAACATTGTTAGCTGTTTCAAAACTACTCTACACAGGTTACAACCAAAAGTCTATTCTTCTTATTGTGGAATATATATACATATTCCATATAGAGGGGGAAATATTCATCATGAAGATGGATAGCTTACTTGGTTCTATAATTATTATTTGGACAGTGGGCGACAATGATAAAAGGAACAGATATTCTCTAGTGACATCATAATATTTCCTGATTTGATGAGGGTTTTTTTAACCTACTGGGAATTAGGGCAGGTAAACACCACAAGTTTAGTGAAATATACTGCTGTGTTCCTGTTCCCATTGATTTTTCAGTTGTGATAAAATAAAATAAAAAGCAATTTCTGTTAAATGAAAATGATGAGAATTGTTAAATCTTTGTCAGTATTTAAATGTATGATTTCTTTCTTTTGTTAACTTTCAATATTTTTTTTCATGTTTGATTCATTTATACTACCATAACTGAGTTGAGAATAAGGTATAAATGTACTGAAATATAGCAAGATAGACAACTTTATCTGCTTTTCTTGTAGTCTTAAGCCAATATTTCTCAACCTTGGCAACTTTGAGATGGATGGACTTCAATTCCAGAATTCCCTAGCTACTACGCTGAAATCCACCGATCTTAATGTTGCCAAGGATGATAAACACTATTTTAAGCAACCTTGGCGACATTGAAATAAGAGAAAAATAAAGGGATTATACTATACACACACACACACACACACACAGAACTTTTTTTAAAAAAAAAATTATTCTAAGCTTTTGTTAGCCCCTGATAACATCCTCAGAATGTAAAATCACCATTGGAGAAAAGTTCCGGAGATCGTGATGTCTATCGTTTCTTTTTCTGTAACTACATCTGGAACTCACATTTTAGGACAATTTGTTAAATATACATACATACATACATACATACATACATACATACATATATACATGATGTTTGTCCATCGTGTGCGAAGATGACCTTGACATCTGGGGTGATGTCAAGACTTGTGCATGAATTGGATTAAAGTGAGGGAGAGGTGCACATAGTCAGCTTCACTCTCTCTTCCCAGATTCCATCTTGCTCCAAATAGCAGGACAAGAGTCGAGACAGTTGGAGATGGGCTGGGCGCAGTGGTTGACCAGGGCATCTTTCGTGTCTTGCCGTGCTCTTAGTGTACCACATTGCTTGCAAAAATTGCCTTCATGACCGTTGTCCTATTGTAGTAGATTTCATGTGAAGACAGATTCCAGCAGACTGAGCAGATGAAACCAGGTTGCGAGTAGCCGTTGGCCCATTCCTATCTCATTGACCTTCGGTGAGATAGGAATGGCTACTCGCAACCTGCTTTGGCTAGCCGGTCGGAACTGTTACCCGGGGTGTGGCCACTGCGCATGCTACAGCTACTAGGAGCCACAGGCGAGAGCTGAGTGACAAGTGGGGACCAAAGGTGAATGAGCTGCCCTAAAATCTGCCATAAAATGAGCTGCCACAAAAGGACACGACATGCCCCTACACCAGAGGTGCTACCTCTCCCTGAACACCCCATACACCCCATAGATACCGGTAGATAGATGATACATAGATGATAGATAGATAGATCAAGTCTACGCTGAAGCCAAAGATATCCAGAGCAAAGAGGATCTGTTTACCTCCACAACTTTTGTTCAACAAGAGTTATTTTTGTAGCCTGTGTATCATTTTGATATCCAATCCATACTAAGTTATTTACAGGTACTTCTGTACATTTTCCAGCATGTAAAGAATGGTAGAAATTGCTGTCCTCCTTGGAACCTTCTCTAGCAGTATTGTATCTTTTTTAAACGTGCAATAACCAGAACTACACACAATATTACAGATGCAGTTGCGCTATGAATTTATGTAAGGCCTTATGATATTAGCAACTAGATTTTCAGTACTGTTTCCTATTATCTCTCCTGTGCTATTGACCTTTTTAAACAGTGGATGCACAATGTGTCAGCCTCCTACCTTGAATTTAATCAACCTCATTAGTCTGATCCCATTTGTTTCTATGACTAGTTAGGATTTTTGGCACCAACATGCATCATTTTACACCGGCTTACATTGAATAACATTTGCCATTTTGATGTCCATTCCCATAACATAAAAAGATCCCTTTGGAGATCTTCACCATGCTTTATTGTTTTTTATCATGTTAAACGATTTACAGGAGTGTCATCAGCAGGAGAAGGTGTGGCTTGCAAACCGCGGCGGCATGGAATTCCCCTGTCTCTGTGGGGGAATCCTGATACTCACGCCACTAGGGGACCCGGTTCGATTGAAACCGGGTCAGAAATGCCCTGCAGGGGTGAGGAAGAAGGAGACTCATCTGGAAATCTTTTGTTTCTCTGACTTGTTCAGACAATGTCATCGTAGGCCAGTAGAAGGCTCTGTCCTACAAGCAAAAAAAGGCCATTATCAACTGGTTTATCTTCTGTTTGGTGAAAAACCTGGCTATTAATCTGCCTACACAACTGCCTTCAGACACAATAGCAAAGTGATTAGAAAAGGATGCTGCCATAAATTAACTATATTACTGTAAAGCTATGAGCATAACATCTGTGATGTTCCTTTGCCCGGCAAGAATTTTTCTAATCTCTGCAATCGTAAGCTTCTTAAATTTCCACTGCTCCAGGTAAGTCAATATTGTTTTTCAGACAACTATGAAAACAGAGACATGATAGATATCTATGGCGACTTTCTTGGATGTTTTTTTTTTTCTAGTAGTTGAGGCATAGGTTTTGGAGTTACTTAAGGCTTAACAAAATAAGCTCGCTATATTGAAAATATTGGGCTGCAAAGCAGCACGGATCTTAACAAATGTGTTACCTTAGGGAGACCAAAATCTGTGAAATCATTTGTCGGTAAAATATTATACCAAAATAGATTCCTGTAGTGCATTAACAAGCTTGATTTTAATTTCAAGACACACACACACACAAATAAAAAATTGGATCTTGTACTTAGCATGTTTTTATATTCTATCTTGTCAAGCAGATATTTCTAATATGTGCCAACATTTATTTATATTTATTTTTGTTAGTTTTCAAACAATTATCATTCCAATAATTTTCAAAGTGCCTTTTGCGGGGAGGAACTAACATTTCTACCAAATTACCATAGCAGGCTAAGGCATTTCATATATATATATGTATTAAAGCATACAAAACTTCTTTTAATAGCTTGCTTATAAAACCAGCACTCAAGAGAAGTTTGATTATTTTAATATAATAAAATTAATATGGCCATAAATAGCATCTTGGTCAATGTTTGAGGCAGCTGCTGACTCATGATTTCATTTAAAGGACTCTCTCCATTTCTGTATCTCCCTGCTTCCATTTTTGTCTCCCAAAAACTTAACATTCTGTTATGTATTGAATATTCTTTATTCACAGAGGTTTAGTGTTCCCTTTTGTTTTGCTTTTCTCTAAATTTTCCTTCAACTTCTATAAACTCTGGTTTTCTCTCAAGCAACCTTGGGTCTTCCTTTGTTTTTTCTGGTTGTTGTGGTTTTAGAGACCTGTTATGGTAATAGTTCCCATCCGGAGCTGCATTCATGATTCCAATCAAGCTGCAAATGTGCATATAATTTAGAACAATGGATAGAGGAGTCAGCTAAGGAAAGATGGTGGCATATGTATTGTCATTTGGTTGTAATAAGCAATGATAGGAAAATGAGAAACTGTTAGACCACTGACTTTCTGCTGCTGCCAAAAAAGAGCTGTTGTGAATAATGGCAGCTGCCACTTCCTCAGCCGTGCAAAACAAAAACCATGTTGGTGTCAGCTCCGGATTATCGGAGTTGCCATTCAGGCAGGGGTGAGTCTCTCATCACTAACCTGCCTGTGTTACGAGTGATGTGAGGCCTGAGAACGCTGTCAGAGCTTGCTATTGGGCGCCATTGGACACATGCACACAGCACATAGGGGCTATAATGAATCCTGGATTGTTTTGGGTGATGTCAGGAGAGGGGTGGAGTTGCAGGGTGGAGCACGTTAGTATCCAAATAGGTGGCAGGAGCACTGGATGTTTGCTGCTAACAATGAACTTATTCTGCTGAATGATTGTTAGTACATGCCAAAGGTTGAGGGTTAAATGACCTTTGTTTACAAATGAATGAAGGACATGCTGGCACGCTTGGCGAAGGGGAGGGTCTTTACAAAGTTGGATCTCAGAGAAGCGTATTACAGAGTTTGGATTAAACCTGGCATTGAATGGAAGACCATTTCAATTGTCCTCTAGGAAGTTATCAATTTACGGTCATGCCATTTGGGTTACAGGGGGCACCTGCCGTCTTTATGCAGCTTATAAATGAAGTGCTACAAGAACATTTATATAAGGGGGTGCTTGTGTATTGTGCATTCGAGGTCTGGAGGGACCATAAGAACTTGGAACCTCTTCAGGCCCGCATATGTTATCGCCAAAACAAGTCAGATGGGCTTTATATTTCCAGCGGTTCAATTTTCATCTCTGATATATACCAGGACGATGAAAATTTTTGGCCGATGCACTGTCAAGGAAACCCCAATATGCCAGCAAGCAGGATGATACAATTCAAGCCATTATTCCCAGTTCTATAACAAACCTGGACCTACCTGGAGAAACACCAGGCCCCACAACCAGAGACACTAGCAAAGTGATAGTAACAGACCTCATGGATGACATTAAAAAAGCTTTAGTGACTGATCAATGGTTCCAATCCAATTCCACCAGTCTTAGCCTAAGGGATGGGTTAGCTTGAAAAGGGAATAAATTATATGTCCCAGAGGTTCTCTGACCTGAAGTGCTACATAGATGCCATGATGAATGAACAGCAGGTCACTTCGGTTTCTTGAAGACCTTACATCTAGTAAATCATCAATTCTGGTTGCCTCAACTAAAGAAGGACATGGAAGCATATGTTCAAAGTTGAATAACATGTACGACAATGAATAAACAGCAAGACCAACCACCTGGCCTTTTACAGATCATAGCAGATCCAGGAAGACCATGGCAGGAGATTGCTATGGATTTAATTGTAGACCTTCGTAACAGCCAAGGTAACACGGTGATATGAACTGTGGTTGACCTGTTCTCCAAATAGGCCCATTTCGTTGCCTGTCCTGGATTACCATCTGCCCGAAAGTTAGCTAACCTGTTCCTAAAACATTCCTAAACTGCATACATAGCGTGCGAAAAGGGTAATCTCAGACAGGGGTATGCAGTTCACCACCAAATTCTGGCAGCATTTCTTACACAGGATTGGATCATCACAGGGTTTGAATTCTGCTTTCCACCCTTCCACTAATGGTGCTGTCGAAAGAGCGAATGCAATGGTGGAACAATATATCCAGTGCTATGTGAAACACCAACAGTATGACTGGGCAGATTTGCTAACATTTGCAGAAGTAGCGTACAACAATGCTGTTCACAGTAGCATCAGATATACCCCGTTCCACATTGCTACAGGGCTTGAATTTGTACCAATTCCTGAGTGTCCTCAACCACAAACCAATAAGGTGGAAGTACAGAAATTGATATCTATACTAGAGAAAGTATGGGCTAATGTATGGAAGGCCCTGGAGATGTCTAGATGAAAATATAAATTACAAGCTGATAAAAAGAAAAGACCCCAAAACCCTTTTTATGTTGGTCAAAGGGTTTATCTTTCTACAAAATATCTTAATTTGAAGGTGCCATGTAGAAAATTAGCACCAAAGTTCATCGGTCTGTTTCCCATTGTTAACATAATGAACCTCATCACAGTGCAGTTAAAACTCCCACCGTTGTTAGGGATGACATGTCCAGTGTTTCATGCTGGTTTACTACACCCTGTTCATACAACCCCATTATGGGGCCCAGATTGCCAACCACCAGGATCTATAAATGTCAATGGTGAGCTGCAATACGACATTGAGGAGATTATAGATTCCTGATTATTTTGGGGATGTGTTCAATATCTAGTGCTCTGGAAAGGGTACCCATTAGCAGAGGAATTGTGGGTCCCTTATTGTAACGTTTCGGCTGATAGCCTCATTACCTGGTTTCACCGGAACCCTGGCAAACTGGCTGATGTTGTGTAATGAAGCATCCTAACTGTCTACTCTTTCTTTCCTAGATGCCATTGTGGTAGGAGGGCTGCGTGTCAGCTCCAGATTATCGGGGCTGCCATTCAGGCAGGGGGGAGCTTCTTGTCACTAACATGCCTGTGTTACGAGCGGTGCGAGGCCTGAGAATGCTGTCCAAGCTCACAGATAGTTGCCGATGCCCAGTTGGCTATCGGGCACCATCGGACACATGCGCACAGCACACAGGGGCTATAATGAATCCTGGCTTGTTTCGGGTGATGCCAGGAGAGGGGTGGAGTTGCAGGGTGGAGTGCATTAGTATTCAAATAGGTGGTGGGAGCACTGGGTGTTTGCTGCTGACAACGAACTCATTTGGGTGAATGATTATTAATACGTGCCAGAGGCTGAAGGTTAAAGGACTTTTGTTTACAAACTGCTGTGTTTGAGCTTTTTCTTCCATCAGTTTTCTGGAACCTGACAGTTGGTCTGTTGATTTATGGAGGGCTTGGATGAAGACTTGGCATGTATAATGGTCTCAGAAATCAAAATCCAACAATATCAAAATCTCCAAAGAGACATGCTCTCCTGGTTCTTCCTAAATGGATGTTATATCTCTTCAACTGAACCATCAGAAAATTGAATTGCCATTTTGTTCCAAAGAACACAAATCAAAGTCCAAGCAGAAGAAAACTTGAGACATTTCCTCACATCTCATCCTAAATCCTCAAGAACAGGAATGGCCATCCCATAAGTCACATATGCTCCTTAGGTCCATTTGAGTGCCACCTCTCAGCCCAGCTCACACCGTTGATATTTTATAGGAAATATGCTAGTCTGTTGTGACACCCTCATTTTTTGTTAAAATTGCAATGAAAATAACTCTATTAAGTTTCTATTATGCTTAACACAACTATTTTTCTTTGATACATGAACAATTTCCCCCAGGTTCTTCCAAATCAGATATCATCAAGTTAATATTGATCTTGAATTGCCTGTAGACAAAATGGGTGGCACAATATATATATATATATAAGAAGCGATAGACATCACGATCTCCGGAACGGTTCAAAAGTTTAAAAATTTATTTAAAACTTATGCTAAGCTTTCG
>JANHGD010002902.1:294965-305679 GCA_027560375.1 Imantodes cenchoa
TTGAGGGTAGGAGTTGAAGCAGTTTGTGTCCAGGATATGAGGGGTCTGTAAATATTTTCACAGCCCTCTTTTTGACTCATGCTGGCTAGTGCCAGCATGATGACTGTTTATAGATGAAGAGGGGATGGGAACCATTGTGGAAGTAAATGACAGAAAATTAGTTTAAATCTCTCCTATCTTATGAAAAGTTCTAATTTTTATTCTTTTCTGAGCCCTTATCTTAGTTAGCTTTATTGCATTATGGGTATAGCATTTCTTTCTTTGACTATAAGTGTAGCATATTTTATGCCTTCATATACACTGCGTACATAATCCTTCACCAAATTGATGGTGTCCATGGTAGCTGGGGATGATGTGTTCTCTGACACATGAGCAAAATACAAGGTTGAAGGAGAATGATACAGCTGCTGGTACACTATTTCTCCAATCTGAAAAAGCACCAGAAGCAAAATAGTATTGAATTGTTGTATTATACCAAGAACTAGTCATTGACCATGGTCATCTGAAAATATATGGGCTAGCTAGACTATTTTTCGTAACATGCCAGATTGTTGGCCTCTCATATCACAGTGGCTATTTCCTACACGTCAATGCCAAGGGATGAAAATAAAGGAGGAAAAAGCTGTTATAACAGCAATGTGATTCAAATCTCTTGCAGAGATCTAATTTATGAAATGTCTTTTATTTTTTCTTTTATACCCACTTCAAAACATGTATTGACACTCCATTTAACATTTGGGATCTAAAAGGATTCTAAGCAACCTTGAAAAAGTTCTAAATGGAACAATCCAAACAGTAAATGACAGGAATCAAAGGAACTCACCAGGGCCTCTTGTTGAGTCTTTTTATTTTTATTATACGCTTTCGATTTCACACTCTTGGAGATTTATCTTATATTTTCACGGGGGAGGGGGTGAATTAAGAGAAACTTGAGTTTTGATAGCTTTGTTATTGTTTGGTTCATGTCAACCCTGAAGTGAGTTCTGCACTGCATGCTAAGTTCCTGGTTTCCTGTATTGCTCTCAGCTATTTCTGAAACCAACGTCAGAAATTCCAGTCAGATTTAATGGTAGTCACTTCAGATCATGATCATCACAAGACTCGATTCCCTTGCTTCTTGACCTTTGCATCTGCTTTGCCAAGGGTCATGAAGAAAAAGTCAAAAGATGTGACTACATTCCTCAAAACACAATAATCTTTTGTAACGCCACTACACATCCTACAGGGAAAAGCCTACCAAAGTCTATCATTCTATGAAGCCTGGGTTTTTTGTCTTTTGGGGATTGTCCCCTCTTCACTAGTCTCTTTATCTTTCCTTTGCTTTCTCCAATGTTTGCAGTCATGAATGTCTTTGCACCCACATCCCACATGTTAGGCTCTTTTTTCCCTGGTTTTCCCTTATGTTTCCATCCTTGTTCTGATGCTACAATAATCAAGACTGAGGGAAAGGTTATTTCACGCCCACGTTCCTCTGTAAATCCATGGAAACATTGCAGCAAGGAAGAACTAATACTTCATCTTCAGAGTTCCTATGTTGCAATTTAAAGATGTTTTTAAAAATAAGAGAAGTGAAGAAAAGTTTTCAGTACTGTGGACAGGAGGTTGAGTAGCAAAGGGAGAAGGCTTCACCCAGCTGGGTTTGAGGATTGAATGGAGCAAGGTATAGTTCATTGGCTTGGCTGGGTTATTGTTGGATCAATTACATGATTACAAAAACTTATCAGAAACATAGCAGCCTACGATGAAATGGATTCCCATGGCAATGACTGGCTGCTGGAAAAGGGCCATGCCAAAAGTGCAGCCAATCAGAGCCACTAGAATGGAAGGAATTGTTGGAAATCATCCACTCTAAAGGGTTTAAGATGGCTCTGATGAAAAAAAAAAAAACCAAAAAGCTTTAAATCAAAACTAGAAAACATAGGCACAGAGCACATTGTAATGACTGGGAGTGGCAGGAGCTGATTCCATCCATTTCTATAGTCAGGAAATAATGAACAGCCTGTACTGGCGACGGGCCAGGCAGATCTTGGATCTACCTTTAGAAAATGCATTGTCTTTTATCAATGCAATTGTTACTGGAAATGAAAGGAGGCAGGTTTTAATAAAGAGGTGGGGTGGGGCATTTTTTTTCCAGTCTAAGGGGAGTCTGTGCCCAACTGATGCAATAATATGTCTGAATGGAGATTATTATTGCACCTTGATGCTCATTGGAACCTACTAAAGTTCGTGGATATATCTGGCAATACGAATGCATTTGCCTATTTGACCAACTTAGCCAAAATTAAATTGGGGCTTTCTATCCAGTTTTTTTAAATATACTGGTGATATTAGATAGAGGGATTGAATAGAGGCATGACTGACAAGCTCCAGGAACAGAGACTTCTCTACTGTTGACCTTATCCCCAGAGGTAAGGTGTGCCTTACCTTATGGCCTTCAGAAAGAGTGTAAAGATTGGTTCTACCAATTGATATGGGGCCGGAAGGGGTCAAACAGTGATATGTAACTCTGAGGATGGTGGTGTTTTGAGGTGTTCTCTCTACCTTGTTAAGTTTTAACTTTTAATACTGCAACCCTACCTTTTAAATCTTGTTCTTTTTATTTGTTCTTATTTATATTTTTATACTATGATACGGTTTGTGTTTTTTATTGTAGGTCATTCAGAGTCAGTTAGGTGAGATGGGTCATGTAGAAATATGATGACCAAATGAATGAAATCAATAAATGATGCACACAGTCTGGAATGAATATCTGAAGAATAAAGCCTATTTACCACTCCGCAAAGGAAGGGACAATATAGTCAGAAAATGTACTTGTGTATGTAGAAGATAATTATTTATATGTGTACTCGCTCCCAAGTTGTTTCTTTTCAGTTATTTTTGTCATTGGTTTATTTCTGCTTCAAATTCAGCATTTTGTTTATTCAATACTTAATTCACACCTTTTCAGTTTGCAATTCCTTCTGAAGTCAGTCTATTTCCGCCAGCAGAATGGTTCCCCCATTATGCCATGTACTTCTTAACTCAACATAAAATACCTTTCTATGTTCTCAGTGACCTGGCTTTCTTGACACCTACCAACATGGCATACCATAAGGAAGTTTGAGTACCAAAGAATTGAGGCCTTTGAACTATGATGCTGGAGAAGAATCCTGCAAGTCCCTTGGACTGCAAGGCGATCAAACTGGTCAGTCCTAGAGGATATCAACCCTAACTGCTCTTTAGAAGGCCAGATCCTGAAGATGAAACTCAAATACTTTGGCCACCAAATGAAAAGGAAGGACTCACTGGAGAAGAGCCTAATGCTGGGAAAGATTGAGGGAAAAAGAAGAAGGGGACGACAGAGAATGAGGTGGTTGGATGGAATCATGAAGCAGTTGGCATCAGCTTAAATAGACTCCAGGGGATGGTAGAGAACAGGAAGGCCTGAAGGAACGTTGTCCATGGGGTCATGATGGGTTGGACACGACTTCGCAACAACAACAAAAAAAACCCTCTTTTGGGTTACGCAATGTGGCTTAGGCAATGTGACTTAGGCAATGTGACAAGCAATACGACTGCTCTTTATATAGATGAGAAGATGTGAGAACCTTTCCATATTTTCTTCCTCTGTGTGTAATTTGTATTAAGGGTTTTAATTAAAATAGGACAAATTACCACATCTTTATTCCATATCACATCTCTTAAAGATAAAGTTTCCCTTGTCTAGTTGTGTTGACTCTAGGGAGTGATGCTCATCTCTGTTTCTTAGCTGAGGGAACCAGCATTGTCTGAAGACACTTCCATGGTCATGTGGCCAGCATGACTATACACCATAGGGACACGGAACAATGTTAGCTTCCTACCAAAGTGGTACCTATTTATCTACTTACATTTTCATGCTTTTGAACTTCTACTGAGAAGAAGTTGGGACAAGTAATGGTAACTCACCCCATTAGGTATTCAGATCTCAAAATTGGGCTGCCATCTTTCCAGCTAACAAGCTCAATGTCTTTAACCATTGAGCCATCATGCCCCCTTCCCCTCTCTTAATTATAAGCAAATCCATAAAACAACAACTTTTTAATCCTAGTATCAGCAAAAAATCTGTAGAGTTGCAAGAAAAAGTTTTATTTTACTCTTGATCAAATAAACCAAACTGTCATTTATAGTTCTTTCAGTACTTTCTCTGTTTTGTCAGACAAAATTTGATCCATATCCATCATTCTCTCCTTAAGATCTTTTAGATTTTGTTTATCCATAGAGGTAGACTTCATGCTAACACTGTTGATATTGTAGCTAGTAATTTTTGGCTCGATTTTTGAAACATCTCCTTTAATATTTTTCTAATGTTATGATGTTTGTGTCATTTTTGTAAGATCAAGTACTAAATCACACTAAAAGCCGACTTGTATTTTCCCTTGTCATCTGCTACACTTCTACTTAGAATCTTTAGTCCCTTCTCTTGTCCAGTTTCTACAAACATAAAGTTGTTTTTCTTTGTTATGATTTACAATAGCCAAGGTAGTCAAACTAAATCTGGTTCTCATGAGAAGGCATTATTTTTTATAGCTAATTCTAAAATCTTATAGCAAAATTGAATATTTCAAATGTATTTGGATCCTTAATCCATTTATAACTTTCTTAGATCAAAACCTTATTTAGCTTTTTGCTGTTTACTGCAAATTGTTTAAGTTCTTAACCTTATAATTATTCTTTTGTTCAGAATTGAAGGGAAACTAACCCAGTGACTTTTCAAACTTGTCGTTCTGAAGGTCTCTAATTGCTTTAGGATAGTTAATAGGCAATTTCCAAAAATGGTTAGCAAGTGAACTTAGTGCCCTTTCAAAGGCTCTGCTGTGGCTGCAAGCCAAACGGTGAATCCCTTAAACTCCAGATGCTCAAACCTGCAGATGGTCTCCTTGTAAAAAGCAGCTGTCAAGAGCACACATGATCTCACATTCTTACCTTGTCTATTCGCTGGTTCTTTGGTTGATGATTTGCTTTCACAGAGAAATCTTCAGTTTTCCATAACTCCCCTAGAAGTCCACAGAACATTTCAAGATTTCAAAAATTTACTAACTTTTGTCTTCAAATAAGTCTTCCCTTTTAACTTTCCCAAATGAACTGTTTCTCTCCAATCCGTTGTGCAATTTAAATGAGGATTCTTTTTTCTCCTTGAAACTGGTAGGCTTTTTTTTTTTAAAGAATTGTGAAAATGCTAGGATGTTTATCAAACAAAGGAATAAAGAAAAGGAAATATAACAATATAAAAACCAATGTTTCGCAGAATCAATCATCGGAAGATTTATAAGCTATTGTTATTTGTAAAGAATAAAGGAAGCAAGAAAAAGAATTATGGTATGAGTGACATGTAGTTTGAACACCAGTAATGATGTTTTGAATCCTTGCAGGTATTTTAGAGACAAAAGAAGGCAACATTTATTTTTGAATTGGTTCCACTATGAATCACATCTGAGCATAACCATGATAGAGATCCCATCACAGATATTAGTCATCAGATTTAAGGCCAGTTATCAGATAAAGGAATATAGAAAAGAAAATATAGCAATATAAAAACAACGTTCTCAGAACCAACTAGCAAAGGATTCACATTTTTCTATTATTATAAAGAATGAAGGAGGCAAGAAAAAGCATAAGAAATTATTCTTATTTGATCATACTTGTGTTTGAATAATTATTTAAAATTTGGTTTAAGCTTATTGCTTAAAGAATTATTTAAATAATAGGCAAAATTATCAATTCTTTAGCAGGTATATATTGATTTTTCAGCAATGACTCAGAAGTTACATTGATTTTTTTTTAAGTGGAGGGGGTTCCAGAAAGGAACAATGTCCACCATGATATATAGTAAAAAGGGGATCCATTGAAAGGCACTGTCAATTTCGAAATGGATCAAGCCTGCCACAGCCATCTTTCTGTTTCTCCGATTGCCATATAGTGTGGGAGGGAGAAGTCTGGAATATCAGACCAGACAACAACAGGTCATCCCATGGGAACCAAGGTCATCTCAACAGGTGCTGGCCAGAGATTAGGAGGGGGTGTTGCCATGGTGATGACAGAACACCTAATTGGACAGTGTGACCTGTGACCATGAGGGAGGGAATTATCTATTCTTTAATTATACTGAAACCACAGGAAATATTTAGAGCTGTTTTTTTTCATTTGTGCCGAAATGATGTACTCAATAAAACAGTTCTTTGAGAAAGCTGAAAGTCTTGGAGCACTGCATTGGTTGGGTTTATCATTCGGAACCTTGGCATTTTTCCAAGTGCCAGCAAACTTTGACAACTCCTCTCTTCTGCTTGGCCTGGTGAGACATGGCTGTCCAAGGCTGTTTTTAAGAAGATGTTGGATAACCATTTGTCTGAAGTAGTGTAGGCTTTCCTGCCTAAGCAGAGGGGTGGACTAGAAGACCTCCAAGTTCTCTTCCAACTCGTTGTTGTTGTTGTTGTTGCTATTATTATTATTATTATTATTATTATTATTATTATTATTGCATAGTGCAGGATATATCAGGTGCAAAAGATCAGGACCCTACATTCAGTTGCAGTTTAAAAAATGTATTGCTCAAGAATGTACATAAACATCTAGTCAACTGAAGTTCATTACTAAATTTTCACCATATAACGGTCAATAGAATTCAAGAGGGAGTTGGACTTCGATCTTTTGTGGGAATATAACAACTCTAAGCTGATGATACGCTTAACTCTGCCTCCTAGCCTTCTACCTGCTCTTCTACATGAAAGGGATAGGAAATCCATGGTATGTGTACTACAGAAACCTTACCCAACTTTTGCAGTCCTTGGATCTCAAAAAAGTAATATGCATTAAATTAGAATATTACAATTGTATTTAAATTGAACAAAGCACAAAACTTATGAAAATTTTCATTGTTTGGCTGTTTGCATCTGTTGGTGAAAATACATACGGTGCTGCCAAACTAGCTAAACTTTCTACTTTGGGAAAGTGGAGAAAATGTGAACTCTAAAAGGGAAGCGCATCTTTCAAGAAACACCAACTGTTGTTGAAAATGACAAATGTGTCACAGTCTCCCCCCCCCCCTTCTCTGATGTCAGGTCATTATATTGAGAACTTTTCTTTTCTTTTTTTAATTATTTTTATTGTTTTTCCAAATTTATATTTACATTCCATTTTTTTTGACATTCGTCCATACATTTTATCCTATTTACATTTTTGTCTTAATTCTAAATTTACTATATTACAATCAGAAAAGGAAGAACTATTATAACTATAAATTCAATATACAATATACAATATACATACTTATCTATGTATCGTTATTTCTAATATAGACAATAAAAAATAAATAAGAGAAAAAGATATATACAAAAAACTTCCTTGTTTATAGTTGCTATTTACAATTGTATTTAACTCTCTGGTTTCTTCCTATATCTTATTTTCTTCTTTCTTTTTGTTTCACAATTCTTATGTTTTCTTCTTCTTTCTTTCTGTCTATCCATTCATACCATTTTTTCCAAATATCATAATATATCGAATCTTCTAACCCCTTTATTTCCAGTGATAGTTTAGACATTTCTGCACAATTATAGATTTTTTCTATCAATATATTTTCCGAGGGTAGTTTTGGATTTTTCCAATATTGTGCTATGGATATTCTAGCTGCGGTAATTATATGCATTATTAAGTATTTAATTTCTTTAGTATAATAATTTTTCATCATCCCCAGTAAGAAAAATTCACCTGACATTTTTTTATATGTCATCAAGTCATTGTCAGTCTTAGCAACCATGTACAGGTAGTTCTCACTTAGTGCCTGCCTTGTTTAATGACGGTTTTAAGTTATGAGTGTGTACAAAAACCGCTTTGAGACCAGGCTTCACATTTATGATCATCACAGTACCCTGTCATCATGTGATCACCATTTGGGTACTTTGCAACCAATGTATATTTATAACTATCATAGCAGGTCCAGTTATATGATCACTATTTATATAGTTTACAACTCGCTTATGACAAGCAGTGTTAACTGAGCAAGTGGATGTAAAATTGTAAGTCACTGTCACATGATTTTTCACTTAATGACCATGGCACATAGCAGTGGCTGGTCCCAATTGTGGTCACTACGCGAGGATTAGCTGCAGTCTGATTTTCTCCATAACAGTTTGTCCCTAACCTGGTCCTTCAGCTCTTCCAAAGGTTTAACTATCTTCATTATAATTGACTTAATTCACCTGCTGCTGATTGTCCTCTTTTTAGGGCAATGGGCTCTTAATCTACATTGTTTTTTAAAATCCAATTTCACCACATTCTCACATTTTTCTATTCTACATTACTGATACACTTCTTTCTTGTTGATGTCTATATTCTTACATTTTAATCTCTGTATTGTCACTTTCTAGAGCTGTACTCCTTTTTCTACAGAGTTCAACATGACTTTTCTCTTTTTCAGTTCCTATTTTCCTTTTTTTCCCTGTACAAGTCTTGGCTTTTTCTTCCCCTTTTCATCTTGTTTGTTCCTGGCTGCTCTTCTTGACTTTTCTCTTTTTTCTCCATCTTGGCTCTATCTGAGGGAAATGACTCGAAGTGTTTTTTCCCTCATGCCCGTCTGAGGGAAGGAAAAAAAACACCTCTCTTTCCCCAGTTTTTTTTTCAGATGTTGCCTGTTTTCTGGCCTCTCCTTATCATCATTTAGTTTGCCTTTAATTTGGCTCCTGGGCTGTTGCCTTTTATGTGGTTCCTTCTGTTTTTAGAAGTGGAAAAACCAAGAACAAACTTCAGCTGCCTCGACTGTAGGCCAGGGATTAAAGCAAAGCAACATGGCAGCAAAATGTATTTGTACTTTGGTTAGGAGATGCAAGGAATCATCTGGAAGATACCTAGCGAAGTCATCCAAGATTCTGATTAATCCATTTGAGGTTTCCCTTCTTGGAAACCTCTTCCTCCCACTGGTGTCACAGGGAATTAAATGCTTGTATAAAAGAGGACTGGAAAGTAGAATGCTTCCTAACTTGAGTTCTCAGATATTAAGCATTCTTGATTCCCACTCTGTCTCTCTTTTTTTTTCTCCACTGCATGACTTGACCTAGTTATTTCAAGGCCACCTTTGGATAACACTTCCTTTTCTCACAAAAAAAAAAATCCAGTCTGAGATGTTGGCATACAGCATCTCAAATCCTGCCAGAAGCAATGCCTCAGGGTTTTGCTTAAAGGTTGACTGCAAAGGACTGACAGGAGAGATGTACCTATCACCACATTTCTTTCCAATCCTAACACGTTAGTGAAGGAACCCAAACAGTTTCAAAGGGAAAAATGAAGAAAGCTTATGAGCCAAGATTTTAAGGGGTGCGGGGTGGGGAAATCATATTCTTATCACTTTTCAGTTCATCTGTTAAAAGATCTTTGCTGCCTTTGTACAGAATATATTTAACCAGATTTAGCAGGTGGATTTGTACAATGTGCCAAGTTTAGTTTTAATCCTGGTTGGCTTTTTTGTGGCGTAGTGTGAACTCAACCTGTTCAGTTAATTCATAATTTGAGGGGTACTTGGTGCTCTCTGAGCTTGGTTGCGGCCTTGCAGATGTTTCATTACCAAAAGAAGAGAACAACAAAATTTAAAGAGCACCAATGACCCATCATTTCAACCCTGGGCTACAAATATTCTCTTTTATTGGTAACTCACAATTTAATATTTTAAAACCTTTTTATCTGACTAGCAGAAACCAGCAAAAAAAAAAAAACATTGAAAGCATGGTCACATGACTGAGAGATGCTGCAAACAACTATAAAAATAACTTGTTTGCTAAGCGCTAAAAATGTGATAATGTAACCACCGGCAGGAGGGAGGGAGGACGGGGGCAGGAAATTCAGCCATCATAACATCAAATGGTCACTAAGTCACCAATTATAAGTCAAGGACAACCTGTACTGTAGCCTTCCAAATTGCAATGTATCTTGGTAAAAGCATTGAATACATTATTGTCATTGTTGCTACTGTGCGAGTCCTGAAAACAGACACAATATTTAAGCATAGGGCCAAGCCTGTTTTAATTCAGTAACCAGTTTAAGGATGATTATTGGCCAATCGAATGCAGTTCATATGAAGAATCACGGATTGTGTGAATTGGAAGGGATCTTATATGTAAACTATTTTTAAAAATTTCGTCAATCATGTATTAGATAACAGATATAAGTATAAACATGATTATGATTACATAAAAAGGATACGAATAAAAGGGAATATTAGGACAGGGACCGTAGGCACGCTGGTGTGCTTATGCATACCCCTTAAAGACCTCTTAGGAATGGGGTGAGGTCAACAGTAGACAGTCTGAGGTTAAAGTTTTGGGGGCTTGGGGAAGAAACCACAGAGTCAGGTAGTGCATTCCAGGCATTGACAACTCTGTTGCTGAAGTCATATTTTCTGCAATCAAATTTGGAGAGATTTACCCTAAGTTTGCATCTATTGTGCGCTCATGTATTGTTGTGCTTGAAGCTGAAGTATTCATTGGCAGGTACGACATTGTAGCAGATAATTTTATGTACTATGCTTAGATCAGATCTGAGACGGCTAAGTTCTAAGTTGTCTAGGCCCAAAATTTCAAATCTGGTGGCATAAGGTATTCTGTTGCGAGGAGGGGAGGACTCTTCTTGTGAAATACCTACGGGACCGTCTTCTCCCTAACACGACATCCCTCCGACCTATTCGCTCCCACAGAGAGGGCCTCCTCAGGGT
>JANHGD010002902.1:389716-399791 GCA_027560375.1 Imantodes cenchoa
CTTTTCTTTTATGTACACTGAGAGCATATGTACCAAAGACAAATTCCTTGTGTGTCCAATCACACTTGGCCAATAAATAATTCTATAAAGAATTATATTAAGCTTTAGCACAAACGTGTATCTTTCCTAAATAATACCTACCAATGCATATTCTTTTTTTCTGCCACCATATTCATCATTTTGCATTTTCTAAATTAGCTCATTTGCTCTTTTATTCATGTTTCAAAGACTTTGAAAAAACAAGCTCTTTATAATCCATTTGAGTTTCCTTAGTCATCTGGAACTGCATCTTAATTTGATTATATCACTGATGATCCAATTCCAGATTATCCTGTATTGTAGAAATACCTGAGTCTTATTTCTTTCCATTGTGAAATTAATTCATTTATTCTGACACCACTTTCCCTTTTATAACTGACTATTGATCCATATGATAAGCACTTATTCAATGAATATTTATGCAGAATCTTGCCTGAGAGATTCTACAAAATACTTTTATCAGTAGATCTGTTTTATCTTTTCGAAAATTAGAGACAAAAATGTATTTCATTCTAGACAACATTCCTATTTCTTTTACCTCCAGCTCTGTTTTAAGACAATCTTTTCTTTGTCATAAATGATCACATGAGTAAGCAAAAAATTGAAAATACCTGGATGACTATCTGGCCACTTAGCAAATCCACCAACAAGGCGATCTTGGGTTGATAAAATATAATTTCTATTTTTTTCATAGTTTGTGTACTGAAATATTTTCAGAAGCTGAAAGAAAAATTTATCATGTTCAAAACACCTCAGAAACATCACAATAAAGCAATTTCTCATGAGGAACATTCAAAACTAGATGATGCAATGCTTATATTAAATGCTAAACTGATAGCCTCAAAGTAATATATATTGCTCAAAAATCAATTACAAATTTTCTCCTTTCTTCCTGCTCATTCATACATTTTAATCAGAAATTTTAGCCGTCTAGCTCGATGAAAAACTCAGAAGCTTATATGCTGTTGGCACAATAAAACTACGAACATAGAATAAGCAGACTATAGATTCTTATCTAAAGTCTTATTTATATTTTCAAATTACCTTAAGAGTTGCTCCTACCCAAAATGAATAACAGGTATCTACAGGCTTGTTGGGTCTTCCTTGATAACCGTTCTGTTGCCTCATAATACACCATCTCTTTATTCTCTTCAGTTCCTTTTCAGAGAAAACTTCCTCAAGTTTACCCATCAGGCACAATGATGCAATACCACAAAAAGTAGAGCCACCTATAACATGGGGGACAGTCTCTTCAATATGTTTACAGTCTTTATGGAATTACTAATAAGATTTAATTTACATGAACTATCATCTACTCTTAATGTTCTCAAGCAACTACTGACAGCCATAGCTTTTTCCTCCATGAATTCATTTAATCTTTTAAAGTAACCTCCTACATAGTGTACCTGTTAATAGCCTCAGCTGAGTTTATTTGGTTCTAATTCATCCAACTTTGAAAACATACTGTAGCTGTTATGGGATTTATGTAAATTCCCATGTGGGAGCAAAAACTGCACATGTGTGTAGCAAGCATGACACTTGAAGAAACAGCAATTCCAATATGGGAGGAGCTAGCTTTTGTCAATGAAAAATTAAGAGGATTTTTCCCACCCTTACTCACAAGAATTCTCAAAATAGAATTCACAGCATTCACATTTTGCCAGCACTGGGGTAGAAGTGAAGCTCAATCAGATTCCCACAATTATTTTTTTCTAATGGTTAGTCCAAAAAATTACCTTACCATGTGATTCAAGTTCTGCTCCTTGGGCAAGACCATTATCGTAGGACTGAAAAACAAAAATAAATTGACAATGTAACTTTTTTACAGTTAAGAGACAGGTTTTTTTTTAATGTTGCATAAGGTGAATTGAACATGGTCAGAACCAAGATCAATGTGTTAGAAAGTAGAACAAAAAGTAGAACAAAAAACCAGAATCATCTCTCTCAACTGCATTCTTCTAGCTGGAGATTGGAGCTCCATTAAATGGTAGCATTTTAAATTCTAAATGAAAAACAAAGATTTAACTTTTCAATCACTAGAGGAGACATAGAAATATTGTGAAAGATTGGATTTTGTTTTAAAATTTAGGCGTTAAAGGAACTATTCTGCTTGGATTTAAATTTCTGCAAGCATAACTCTATTCATAGAAAAATGCTTTCTCACCCCATCTTCCCAATGTATTTACCTGCCTCACATAGTTAGTTATCTAAGGGTTCAGGACGGGGGCGGCTTGCTTACCTTTTCCTCCCAGTGCGCTGTATGCGCATCACCGTTTCACAAGCGCGTGTGCATGCTACGTTCGAATGCACGCACACATCCCCTCGCGAGATTTTGCTTCTGCGCATGCACAGAAGCAAAAAATCAAAAAAAAATCTCACACGTGCGCGCATCCCCTTGTATTGCTAAAATCTCGCACGGGCGATTGTCCCCTCACAAGATTTTGCTTCTGCGCATGCGCAGAAGCAAAAAACCCACCGAAAAATAAGAAAAAACGATGGTGCCGCACATGGAGTGGCAAAGATGGCACCGGAGCAGTCGCATGCAAATTGCGCAATTGGCAATCCGCTACCAGAACAGCGCATCGGATCGCAGCGGTAGGAATCCACCACTGGAGTGTATACTAGAACACACTGAGTAAATGCAGAAACCTAAGGACTCTCTTTTATAAGTCTATAAAAATATTACCTTAAAATAACATTTGTCTGGTCAAAATAATAACTAATTACACAACTCTATGAATCTCAGCAGCATGCCAAGTTGTATTGCCTACACAACTTGATATTAAATACTAACAGTCTTATTCTTTTGCACAGTAATGTAAGATATTGTGAAACAAACAAACATCTTTGTGTAGTAGTTCTCTAACAATGACATCTATTTTGCCTTGTATAAAGAGCCATTATCCAAATAAAGAAAGAGTCAGTGTGGTGGTTAAAGTGCCAGACTAGAAACCAGGAGATCATGAATACTAGTCCTCCCTTAGACAGCCTGCTCACTCTCAGCCAATACAAATCACTGAGTTATTTTTGTGGGGAATAACAGGAGGGGACATTATGTATACCAAATAAAGATGCAATGTAAGTTTGATAAACACATTATCCATAACCGAGAAATCAACATCAATTATAATAATTTCCACCAAATATATATTTGTTTTACAATATAATAAAAATGTACAAACTATATGTGATACCTTATACCTTTTTATACTGTATAAATCTTAAATTCCAAATTGAGATTCAAACAAAGCTTGTATGGAAAGACAAGTATTTTAAACGAATTCAAATCAAGATCAAGATCTTCATTTAATAAGAACTTTATATTAAACTGAAGTAAATAATTTCAAGCATCAATTAAAATGCTGCCTCCTTTATCCTGTGTCTTAATCTTAATTAATAAAAAACAGAGATATCGTATAGGATTTGTTGTTCAACATCATTATTTTGAAGCATACTTCATTTTCCAAATACTAAATCAAATGTACAATGTTCTCATTCTCTGGGCTCAGTCTAGTAATATTTTAGTCATTCCAAGTTTTCTCCACATCAGATCAGAATTAAAAATAAGCAAGTAAGTACTCTGTGAAGAATATATTATCTCTTTTCTTAAAGGAATTCATGAAAAAGCTAGAGTTGACAACTTGAGAAGTAAGGAGCCTGGGATCGAATCATTAGGTAAACATAGTACTAATGCTATCTATCAATAGCCCAATCTGAGAAAAAAACTGCATACAATCTATTATAACAGAAGGACAGAAAACAGAAGAAAAAGAATTTAAAATTGAAGGGACACATATACAGTGAGATTTTTTGTAAACTCTGTATCTTATTATAGCTATTTTGTATCTGCAATAAATCTTACTTATGTATCAGAGTCCTGTCCTTCCGTGAAAGCTCCTGAGTGCAGACTGAAACATCTAGAGAGATTAATTACAACGATGTGGATATAAGACTGAACATTTGTGGCATTATTACAATCAAATGGCTATTGAGCTTCTCTAAAAGCAGCCAGTCTGATGCAGTGGTTAAGGTATCAGGTAGAAATTGGGAGACATGAGTTCAAGTCCCACATTAGACAAACAAAAAACAAAAACCCAGCTGGATGACTTTGGGCCAGTTACTGTCTCTCAGCCCTAGGAAGGGGGCAATGGCAAATCACTTCTGAAAAACCTTGCCAAGAAAACTGCGGGGAGCTGTCTAGACAGTCTCTAAGAATCAGACATAACTGAATGGAAATAGAAAGAAAAAAAAAAAACAGCTTAGAGAATGCCTAGGAAATGGCAAGTTGACATGCTTGGGATCATGCAATATCAACTCTTGAAGGTTCCAGACTTTCATTGAAATTGACCATTTGCAGTAATCAGATAAAGAGGACAAAGAAATTTATGTAATTCAGAATTTTGCTCATTCACCACCACCTCACTTTAGAAGCTTGTAACAGGAAATTGTGTATTTTGTTCATCCTGGAGTTCTTTTGTTTCTTAACAATGATTTAAGACAATGATATTAAGTGTAGACTAGACAACTATCACTTACAGCAACACTCTGATTTTTAAATTAAAAATTAACCTACATTTTTATATCTAATGCAGTTATACTGAAGTAAACAAAACATTCCTATTTTCACTGTATTAGAGAGTAGAATTTATCACTGTAATTACACTTAAATAGTATGCATTAGCTTAAATTTGAGCTGATAGTCTTGGTATTGCTTATTTTGTAAACCAGATGTTTAAAAATATTCCAACCTCTATTTCCACAAAAGCTAAACATCACCATTTTTACCATAGTACACAATAGTACACTTTATGGCATGAATATAGAATACACTACCCCAAACAGAATTTAAACGTTTGAATTTAAAAATCACTTCAGTTAATCAGACTTCAAATACAATATGCTATTTTTTAACATCTTCATTTTTTGTAAAACACTTTTCATCTTAAACAAGAAAAAAAAATAAAAATACAACTAAAAAGGAAAACTATCAGCAGTCATTAAAAATCAGACGCTAGTTTGTCCAACAGAAGTTACGAAGGTTTGAGATAAAAAGGATAGGAAGTCTATATATTTAGCTAGTACTGTAAGAATACACATTTTAGCATCCCTATGAATCCTGTATTACCATATGTAGTTGTGGGTGGTATATATATATTATCATTATACGGTTGGGCGCAAAGTCAGCCAGATGTTTAGTCTTGGATTTGGCATTTTTGTCCACCGATTGAGTTCTTCCAAAGATCTGGGATAGGCACACGTTGTTTAACAATATTAAAAGTATTGTCGCAGATTGTAAGCTGCCTTTTGCAATTGACTGATGCCTTTTGTAATTGACTGATGGTGATTTTGTCAATGCCAATGGTATTCAAGTGGTGCTCCAGGTATTTTGGAATTGTACCCAAGATACTTTTTACTAGTGGTAGTATCTTTGCTGTCTTTTGCTACAATCATTTTACTTCTATTTGCAGGATTTATATTTTGTGATTTTTCTCTTGTATTTTGCTATCTTCAGGTATTTTAGTGTCCACATTCAGGGTTTTTTGTCTTCCTTATGAACAAATTAAGTGTGGGATGTTGTGTGGCAGTTGCTATCTTGATTATTTATGGTTAAACTAAAGACTACTCATTCACTCAAGAAATAGCTAAATATTATCTCTATGATATAATTTGTCAGCAAAGTTGGGAAAAAGACATTATCCCAATAAAGCAGGGATGTTCATGAGAAGCAATATAATGGTTTTCTAAGTACAGGATCCAAAAAAATATTTTAATCCAGTGACACTTGGCAAAACTTACCATGCTTCTTCTAATATAGTCAATGGCTTTCTTTGTATCCATCCCTGACCAACTATTGAGCATGTAGCATATACAAGCAGCACAGTATATAAATCTCATGTCATTTTCACTTCCTTCAAGAACTGCACAAAAACTAGAAAAAACATTTCAGTTATGTAACAGTTATTACATTATTTAACTATGTATTTCTGTTTCCAAGGTAAAACACAATGGTATGGTCTTCCTTCAATGATCAGGTTTGTTAATAATATCAAGTATCATTATCTATCATCTGTCTGTCTATCTAGAAATTTTCCTTGAGCCAAGTTCAATTATAAATCCAGTTTAAGCGGACTAAGATCGTCAAAAACTAGAGAATATTTCCTGTTATGGAAATACAATAATTCAGCACCCATTTAGAGATCCAAAACTACTCTTTTATTTTTTAGTATGTATGCCTATGTGACTAGTTTTTGCTTTTACTTTCACATCCTTATTTTTACACTGTTCATGTGCAAGTTGATACAGAAGTACTGTATAAAGAAAGGCATGTGACTCTAAAGAGCTCAAGTGCCAATTACTATAGCAAGAGAAATAATTGATATTAAAGATACACAATTTCCAACTCTTCTCTGCATGAAATATTGTGAAGCATCCCTTTTCAAGTGGGAACCAGGCATTTTAAAGACCTGCTGGGCCACTTTGAATAGTTTCAAAGTGTTCCAAAAGTGTCAAAGGGTTCAAAGCATAGAGCACAGCACTTCCTGTTCTTGTGTTTCAAGGTTAAAGCGTTTCTAAAACATTTGATGCAGCCACACAACAGTTGCGGACCCAAACTAAGATTTTTTTCCCCCATATTCATATTTGATCATCGTAGTATAAAGCTGTAGACCAGAACTGTTTCTGTAATACACAGTTATAATTAATTAACACTGTGGGTCATAGAAGAAGATATAAGGTATTATTCCTCCTATGTACATCTACAAATATTTCAGTTTCTTGACTCAACATTTTATATTCTATTTCTGTAAATGCGAATTTTGTTAGCCTAGACTGAGCATGTCCAATTTGTCATTCACCAGCTACTTGATTATCCTCAAGTAATGGAGGAAGGCCCTGAAACACCCTGCTAATTTTATCATTTAAAGGCAAGAGCACAGGTTTCCCTTGTTTCTGAGCTGTGCTGTGTAAAATGAGGAAGGGGCTAATAAAGATTATTCTAATGGAAGACCATGGTCTCCAGCTGCCTTCTCTGAAAAGATAACAATAAAGGCATGGAACAGGAAGATACCTTTTCTTTATATGCTTAGATGCCCAATCCAGATACAGCTTGATCAATTGCTATATTATAGTAGTGTGCATGATTTTGACATTTTTTCCTTTTCTTAATATATTTTACTGTACCTCCCATCTTCCAGCTGTAGAGCTCTGAGTCCTGCCAAGCAGGCTTCTTTATTTACTCGACTTAAGTCATCGCCAAGAATAATTAAGCAGCAAAGGCCAGTATAAGTCATTGCTATGTGCCCACTATCATATGGATGAGATATACCAGGCCCCTGAAACAAGAGAAAATGCAAGTTTGTTTATCAAACAAAATTATAATTACATAAATATAAGCATTTATTTTACATATAATTGCCCTGAGCTTTTTATTGTAATTCAGGAGGGATCTAATCAGGAATACTGCTTGAAAATCTATATATAAATGTCCACCTCTACATGACCCACACATATCAGCAACTGTGTGAGCATAGGAAGAAGCTATTTTAAGTCTACATAGATTTATGATACCAAAGAGTTTTTGCAGAGATTTTTGTCAATTGGTGACTGTTTTTAATCTCAACTTACCTCTGTTAATAGACATCTCCAACAATATAGCATTTGATTTAAAAAATAACATATTAACACTAGAAAAATACTATATTTATCATCTCAGGAAATCTTCCTAGCAAGAAGTTAAATAAGCAGAAGTTCATTTTTCAAATAGAAGGTTATAAACATAGTACCAACAGCATCCATTCTACGATCTTAGTTTATTAAATCATTCATAAATGAATTATTATTAGGATGAACCATCCTGGCAAATCTGTTCAAACTGGGAAGACACCAATTAAACAGCAAATGTAACAAAGAGTTATAGTGAAAATGGAGAATTGTACTTCAAGAGATTCATAAACTGAAAAGGTTATTGCATAGTCGGCAAGTCTGTTAAGTCATGTGATAAATTAGGACAACCGAAGCCTAGGAAAGTTAACCATCAAAGGACCCATCAAGAGGAGGAGTTTCCTCTCCTGTATTGGTTTTCAGAAAGGTATATCCAGACTACCTTCATTTAAGCTCACAGAACGGAGAGATGTGGGTATTACATTACGTCATATCTTCATGTATTCTATATAACTTCCAACTCTCTTAGTAGGAAAGGGGAGGGAGAATTTATCTGTTTGGAAATGTTATCAGTTTCTATCTGAGAAATTTTTTATCAGACCAGCATCTGATGATTCCCAGTAAAGATGAAAACAGTAATGTGGTGATTCTTCATAGTTAATGTAAAATTGAAAAGCCCACCCAAATTGCATCTTGCAGTTTGTCTTTACCAAAGGTTGACCAATAACTAATAAAAAGAAAATCACTCTGTTTGAAAGTTTTGGATTTCAGAGCAAGCACAACCCAGAATTTCTTTGAACTATGATGTGCTTGCTAAATACCTAAAATGTACTAAACGACCGTATCAGAAAGAAAAAGTACATTCCAAAGGTGTTTTTTCAGGAGGCAACTGGACTTCCTTATTTTTTCTTTTGAAGATGTTTCACTTCTCATCCAAGAAGCTTCTTGAATGTGAAGCAAAACACTGAGGAAGCTTTTTGGATGAGAAGCGAAATGTCTTCAAAAGAAAAAACAAAGTCCAGTTGCCTCCTGAAAAAGCACCTTTGGGATAAGATAACCATGACCTGGATGGCTGAGAATCTCCATAAACCTTTAGAAAAGTACATCTATTCTTCTGTACAGCCAATGTATGAATCATTCTATGATAGACTGGATAAGAATGGCTCATTATTTAAGATGTAAAAAATATCTGCAATAGCTTAACGCTTTTATAAAAATATATCTGTATATTACTTATATAGCAATAGCAATAGCACTTAGACTTATATACTGCTTCATAGTGCTTTACAACCCTCTCAAAGCGGTTTACAGAATCAGCACATTGCCCCCAACAATCTGGGTCCACATTTTACCCACCTCGGAAGGATGGAAGGCTGAGTCAACCTGGAGCCTGGTGAGATTTGATCTGCTGAACTGCTGAACTAGCAGTCAGTTTCAGTGGCCTGCAGTACTGCACTGCACTCTAACCACTGCGCCACCTCAGCCATTCATTTAGTGGCGGTT
This sequence comes from Imantodes cenchoa, assembly GCA_027560375.1. Classification (NCBI taxonomy): domain Eukaryota; kingdom Metazoa; phylum Chordata; class Lepidosauria; order Squamata; family Dipsadidae; genus Imantodes; species Imantodes cenchoa. The sequence continues at coordinate 398,918 of JANHGD010002902.1, forward strand.
CAACATTACAACGGCAGTGAAAAAAGTGACCTATGCCCAGATCGACTGCTTACGACCACTGCAGCGTCACCATGGTCTCCTGATCAAAATTCCAGCACCTGACGACTGACTCATAGTTATGACAGTTGCACTGTCCTGAAGTCATGTGACCACCTTTGATGACCTTCCCAGACCACTTCTGATGAGCAGTCAATGGAGGAAGCCAGATTCGCTTAACAACTGCATAATTCAATTCACAAATGCAGGGATTTGCTTAACAACCCTGGCGATTAAGGTCATAAAATTCATTTAACAGAATAACAGATTTGGAAGGGACCTTGGAGGTCTTCTGGTCCAATCCCCTACTCAAGCAGGAAATACTATAACATTTCAGACAAATGGTTGTCCAATCTCTTCTTTACAAAACTTAACAACTGCCTTGCAGGACTAGGGATGACATGATAGCAGTATTCCAGTATTTGAGGGACTGCCACAAAGAAGGGGGGGGGGGTCAACTTATTCTCCAAAACACCAGAAGGCAAGAAAAGAAATAATGGATGGAAACCTGGAATTAAGGAGAAACTTCCTAATAGTGAGGACCATTAACCAGTGGAACAGCTTGCCTCTAGAACCTGTAGGGGTTTCATCACTGGAGGTTTTTAAGAAAAGACTGGACAGCCACCTATCTGAAATGGCAGGGGTCTGCAACCTGTGGCTCCAGAGCCGCATGCGACTCTTTGGGTCCTCTGCTGTGGCTCCGTCGGGGATCCCATCACTGACTGCCCCCTTCCCTCCCAGTCACTCCTTGCCTAGCCTGAGAAGGGGGAGCGAGACATACAGAGAGAGAGACACACACACAGGGGGGCGGGGGAGAGAGACACACACAAAGTGGGGG
>JANHGD010002907.1:98094-109863 GCA_027560375.1 Imantodes cenchoa
AAAAAAAAAACCAGCCCATTTTTCACCCATTTGTTTGCAAAAATGGGGTAGGTAGAGGGTCTGGGAAGCCTGCAGAGAGCTCCTGGGGGAAGGCAAAACGGCCCCCATTTTTATGAAAAACGGCCTGGTTTTTGCCCATTTTTTCCACAAAAACTGGGGTGTTTTTGCCTTCCCCCAGCCCCCAGGAGCTCTTTGCAGGCTTCTCAGACCATCTGCCCACCCCATTTTTGTGAAAAGCTGGCTCATTTTTTGCAAAAATGGGATGTGGGGGCGGGGCTTGGGAGGCCAAAAATAGCGGTGTTTGGTGTATAAGACGCACTAACATTTCCACCCTCTTTTACTCTGAAAAATACAGTAAATACAGATACTAGCATACAATAATAATTTATTAAATCATATAATTTTAAGTTGTGCCAATAAGTATCCTTGAGAGGTTCTTGAGATCTTTGCTTACTCTTCAGTTCTTATGCCCAACACTATTGTAAAATGGATTCTTTGGAGGATATCTGGACTTCTACATGGTTTTCTGTAATAGCTTAACATTAGAGAACTGGTGAAATGAACTTATAATGTCTTAGCAAGAAGTTATAATGTCTTAGCAAGAAGTTATAATGTCTTAGCAAGGAGTGTAATAAAATTCCTATTCTAATATTAATCGATACTATAAGACTGATGTGTCTTATGGTGTTTTGTATACTTTGTTTCAGAGTGTGATTGTTTAAAACTTTGAAGCAAGGGTTGCTTACTCTTGCTTGCTTCACCCTGTGTCATTCCTGCTTGCCACTAAGTCTTCCTTGGCAGTTCTATAATTACAAGGTACAAGATTTTTCTTTCCTTGAGAGAAATTAATAAAAAAAACCTATAAAAATGGAAAGAGAGTACACATTAAAATACTGTCATCTTGCATTAGTAAAGGAAGTTTAAATATTACTGCAGAAAACCTATGACCTTGTAAATTAACATGAAATATAATGATTCATAGATGTAAGCATAAAAAGAGAATTAAGAATTCCCAAGACAACCAGCCAAATGGACTAATACCTTCTTAGAAAATTTGATATACCTAAGACATACAGGATACTTGAAAGTTATAGAACTTCTGGAAAAACTGGGTGAAAATAATGAAGCCTGAAAGGAAAGAACTGAAATAGGAAAATAGGAAAACGAAAGTAATCAAGAAATACATCAGAAACTAGCACTTGGTAGAGCAACCACGAAGGCCTTAGAAAAGATATTCAAATGTTGTGATGTATGAGTATGTTGTAAGATATTCAAATGTTGTGATGTATGTTGTGATATATATGTAAAGATCTGATTCATGAAAATCAGGATATTCCTTCTATGAAAATAAAACTTGAACTTTGAAGAAGCAGAAAAGACATTTTTTAACTTTGGTGCTGGAGAAGACACCTGCGAACACTGTGGACAGCCCAGAAAACAAACAAAAACAAATGAACCCAGAGTTCTCCCTCAAGGCACAAATGATCAGGTGTCAATACTTCTATTTTGGATATATTATGTGATGATATAGTTGCTTAGATAAGATTCCCATTCTGGGAAAGGGGGAAGGAAAGAGAAGAGAATAATCAGCAGCAAGGTTGATGGAACTACTTATAGTAGCAATGAATGCACTACTGGAAGAATTGAAAGACCAAGTTAAGAACAAAGCTCATGCAGAAAATCTATTTGGTCACTAAGAATCAACATCAGCAATTGACAGACTGGTGGAAATGTAACAGTTCAAGTCCTAATCAAGGATCTAAGAATTATTAAGGCAGCACCTAAGAAGATAGGCAGTTCCAAGCCAGACGTTGCCTTGCCTTGCCTTGCCTTGCCTTGCCCTTTCTTTCTTTCTTTCTTTCTTTCTTTCTTTCTTTCTTTCTTTCTTTCTTTCTTTCTTTCTTTTTTCTTTCTTGTAAAATTATGGTGTTCTGACAAATTCAGATACTTTCAGATATTCAGGAACTCCTTTTCAGTTATAACTCTGAATGTTCCATTCATGACTGGTATAACAAAAGATTTCTTTTTCCATAAGCATTCAACTTTGATCTACAGTCCTAATGTTTCATAATTTTTCACATTCCAGAGGAAATGTGGCCAAAGTGGAAGAAGCATGTTGGCAGACATTCTCCAAAGCACCCAAGGGCAGGACAAGAAGCAATGGGTGGAAACTAATCAAGGCGAGAAGCAACCTAGAACTAAGCAGAATTTTCCTAACAGTTAGAACAATCGATCAGTAGAACAACTTGCCTTCAGAAGATGTGAGTACTCCAACACAGAAAGTGTTTAAAGAATAGATTGGACAACCATTTGTCTGAAATGGTACAGGGTTTCCAGCTTAAGCAGAGGGTTCAACCAGAAAACCTCCAAAGTACCTTGCAACTTTTTTATTCTGTTAATATTTCACTAATTTTAGCTTAGAAATTTTGATTTTTAAAAAACTTCCCAAAGATATATAGGAAGGGTGTGGTCACCAGAAACAAGAAAAAAAAATCATGCAATCTCCTTCCAAGTTCCCTGCGTAGATTTTTAGTATAGCAGTGCCACCTAGTGCCCTTATCAGATTCTGGGGCATTTCACCATAATTTGTTACTTTTCCCAACAAAATGCCAAAGTCTTTCAAAATTTCCCAAAGTCTTCATGCATTATGTCTGCTGGAAAAGTTCTTTGCATGATTCATTCAAAGGATGAAATTACGTTCAAGGGAATATACTTGCAGCCTTATCCATCATAAAAAAGAATTGTAAGTATTTTCACTCCAATAGGCATGCAATAGTTTTTTATTATTATTATTTATTCTTGCTAAATTTATGAAGAACTCTTCTAGCAGGCAAGGACAGACAGGTCAGATTGTGTTTGCACATATTCTGCAGCCCTATTTTTAGCCATTAACATGTGCAGGTAGCCTGAGTCTTGCTCAAAGGTAATTTGTAAATGAGCAGTAAATGAGATATCACATTAAAATGCAAGAAGGAACATAGGAGGAACGTCCTCTTGAAGATTGTGGTTTGCCAAACAAAGCCAGATGAAAGGAAACAAAATGCAAGGTAAACACAGGCTGCTTTATTTGAAATCTCTATAGCAACTGGATGTATAAAATAACAACTGATTACTGTAAAATGAAGTCTCTCTCTCTCTCTCTAGGCAGTGCTTCTATATTTGAGATGTATGGGAATGAGTCATGAACCTCCCAGTAGCTCCATAATGTTCAGAAGAGCTGCCAACTTAGCTTGGTCAAATGAAGCTAAGATTTAAAATTTACTACATTCTATTGTAGCTCATTTATCGGGCATTGACATCACCTCATATCAGGTGTTTCATGCTGTCGAAGATTGACAGCTGCACCATGCCAGCTGTCAGATATTACCAAATATAGATTGTGACATGTCAGATATTGTCAGGTTCTGCCTGTCTCTGCGGTCCAGCTAGGAGATGCTGTGAAATGTTGAGTGCTGGATGTCAGATTTGTCAATTGTACAACATAGTGGGGGGGGAAAATGACTGCTACTAAAGCTCCATGATGCCAAGTGCTGATACTGAATTTTAAATATTCATGTGCATCACCATAATCTGCAAATATTCCAAGGTTGCTTCTTATTTGAAATTGCAAAGAAGATTTTGCAGTTTCCATTTATTAATTTTGGGATACATCTTTCATATATATCCGGTGGTGGGTTGCTATCGGTGCAGGCCACTCTGCTGTCCCGGTAGTAGCCCGCCGATTGCGCAACGGCTCCGATGCCGTTGCAACTGTGCCGTCGCGCGGCACCATCTTTTTAAAAGAAAATTTGCTTCCTGTGCATGTGCAGAAGCAAAATCTCCAGAAGTTGTGAATGCTTTAACACTGGAAGTTTTTAAGAAGATATTGGATAACCATTTGTCTGTAGGGTCTCCTGCCCAAGCAGGAAGTTGGACTAGAAGACCTCCAAGGTCCCTTCCAACTCTTTTGTTATTATTATTATAATCTTGTTAGGGGATGCACGTGTGCATGAGATTTCGGTGATTTTTTGGTTCTGCACATATGCTGAAGCAAAAAAAATAGCTGAAATCTTATAGACGTGCGCATCCCCTCGCAAGATTTTGCTTTTACACATGTGCAGGAAGCAAAGTCGTGCAAGGGAATGTGTGCACATGTCAGGATGCCCGCACATTGCACCGATATGCCGGTCTGAGGAACCCACCCCTGATATATATATATATTCAGAGAAAAGACAAACAATGAGGTCTTAAATTGGGTTGAATGATATACAGTGTGGCTCTATTTCTACAGCATATCAGTTTCATTATTTGAAATATCATCCTGATCTTAAAAGATATTGCATCTTTGAGACATGAAGAAAAATAAAACAAGAATACTATTTTCAGACCTGCAAAACTATTTGATAAAAGACTAAAGCTCCCAGTTTTTTTCAGAAAGTAAATTTGGATATTTAACCAGAAAGATTTTTTAAAAAAATAAGTTTTTATATAGATATGACTAACAACAATTTTACAATTCCTGTGAAAGCCTATCATCTGAAGGACTAAAATCATCATGTTTAAGTATTATTTCAAATGGAGATCAATGGCTGATTTCTATTAAAATATGGTGTCTCTCCCCTTGTTTTTCAAATATCAAAGGTATTATTTTATCTGGGATTATTATGGTAAGACGTTACTAGTGACTAATAAAATCTGTGCAATTGCAGACATCAGCTCATGACAATTTCAAAAGAAAAATATGTACAGCCACTTAGCTGTTGATCTTACCGTGTAGGATTTTAATATGTTACCAGTCAAGTATGACTACAGATTATTATGTTGAAACTCCAGTCTATCTCCTCTTGAGCTTCAGACATATTTTCTTCTTCTGCTACATGGCCACGTACTTCGGCTACTCATTCTGTACACTTAAATGACAAGAATATTCTTTATGAAAGAATAACCCTCTGTAAAGTCAGATGAAGAAACTGACCCGGATGACAGTTCTGGGGCATCACTGAAAAGCGACTTAATATTAGATATTTTACTATTATAGCAAAGATGAATAAGCTTAAACTATATGTGGGCATATTCATCCTTTGATCTTTAAAGTAAAATAATTTACAAAGCTGATTAGGGATTTTTCTGAAGGAACATGAAAGGGCAAATGTGTTGAAGCTAAGAAGATCGGATGGGAGGCATTGTTATGCCCCCCCTTTTTTACCCATGGTTTGCTGAATAAACCATATTTTCCTGGGCTCACATATTGCAATAGGCCAAAACTAAACAAGCCACATTAACAATCAGCATCATGTACGGAATAACATCAAAGCTCTCTGTCCAGAACAGTGCAGTGCTAGGAACAGCTAAGATACTGTGCAGAACTCTCTAACTTTCAGGTGGTGGTAGTGGAGGAGGAGAAGGAGGAGATTAATATACAACAGCCCATAATGCTTTCCTTCTGGGAAGTTAGAGGATACCAACATCAGTTTGCTTTCCAATAATTTGATATTTTGTAATTAGTCACATTTACCCTGGCTAAATCTTTGCGAGAACCCTCACGAAGCTTCTCAAAATTCCTGTGATGCTTACTTGCTAAAATAAAATTTAGGCAGTCTAGTTCCAAGAGTCAAATAAAAGTCAGTCTAATTTCTCGTGCCAAATAAGTGTTCCGGGACTGTAAGAAAAGCAGCAAGTAGGCAGATGAGAAGCAAGAATGCAGAGCTGGCTAAGGAAACAACAACAACTGATGCCAGGGCAGTTATGCTATTTCAGTATTTAAGAGCTCTAAGGCTGTGATCAGAATAGATCAGAAGAAAGAACAATACTCCTTGGGGAGAAGAAACCTCAGGGAATTGAAGCTGAGTGATTGTTCTAACAAAAGAAAACTACTGTAGATAAAAAGAGGACAGCTGAATATAATTCATTTGGACTTTGGAGGTACTGTAAACCCTTTGACCTGCAGAGAAATGGCAACTTTTTATTATTGATTATATTTATAGATTTTCTCAGAAGATAGATAGTGTGGCAGTACTTTAAATCAAATAGGTATTGCCACGTATAGGAGATTCTTTGGTCTTAAAAATGGAGGACACAAATATAAAGTCTCCCTCAAGTCAAGCTTAACTACTGGTGACAAAATGTACGCCATGTTGCTTTCTGGAAAATTTCTTCTTCTCCTCCTCCTCCTTTTTTCCTTTCTCCTTCCTCCTCCTCCTTCTTCTCCCTTCTCCTCATCCTCAACATCCTCCTCCTCTTCCTTTCTCCTCTTGATCTCCCAAGTCTACAAACTTGGAATTTCAAAGTATTTCTAAGCACTTAATATCAATCAATCATATTGTAGATCATAGTAATTAATTCTCTCTTCTTGGGAGTCTTTAACTGATCTGCACTTTTCTGAACAAAATGGTAATGTCTAAATAAAGGTGTTTCCAGCAATGTCCAAGGAAAAGCACCAAACATAACCAAACCTCTTCCCTCCAAACTTTAAGTATGCAGTTTCTGGCTTAACAACAATACAGAGAGAGAGGGAAGGGGAAGGATTACAGTTAAATATTAATTAATTAAGTAATTAATTAGTTTGTTCATTCATGTTTACCACTCACCTTTTTCTCACTGAGTGCCTTACTTAGCCTGTAGTATTATTTGAACTTGGAAAAAAATAGCTTGATTTGTACTCATACAGGAAATCAGCACTATTGAGTAGATTTTGAGAAGATTTTTAAATTAAAAAATAATAATAATCAGAAGGAAAACCTGTTTTCTATTGCTGGACTCCAAGGTGTCTTTAAGTCTGTTTTTTTTGCTTTTTGTTTGCTGTTTTAATTGTTAAAACAAATCCTAAGATATAAAGCAATTAAGGAGAAAGGAACAATAGCTTAAAAGTTTTAAACTAATAATATGGTAGAACACTCTGAAAATAATAAACCTAAACAAATTAAGCAAATTGGAAAGTACAAAATAGCTTAAACCAGTAATGTGAACTTCAGTGCAATAAGAATGGGCTTTTAATAATGAAAAGTAGGTTGAAAAGGTTATAACATAAATACAAAAATAATAATTAGAAAGTTTGGTGCATGCTAGGAGTGCAAAATCCATATAGGACAAGTGCCATTTTGTTTTTAATATGCTAACAAGATACAGATACATTATGAAGCAATATGAGCATAGATATAGACAACGTATTTACTACATTGGACATTCATACTCTGGAGTCAGTCACCTAGGAAGCTATAGTTCATGGTGATACAAAATAGTTTTGAAGATCACCATAACAGATAGTCCTTGACTTACAACTATTTATTTAGTGGCTATTCGAACTTAGGACAGTAGGACAAGGATGGTAGGCACAATGGTGTGCTTATGCATGCCCCTTACAGACCTCTTAGGAATGGGGTGAGGTCTACTGTAAATAGTCTAATGTTAAAGTTTTGGGGGTTTGGGGAAGAAACCACAGAGTCAGGTAGTGCATTCCAACCATTGATCACTCTGTTGCTGAAGTTGTATTTTCTGCAATCAAGTTTGGAGCGGTTTACATTAAGTTTGAAATGATTGTGTGCTCATGTATTGTTGCAGTTGAAGCTGAAGAAAGAAATTGACAGGTAGGACATTGTGGTAGATGATTTTATGAACTACATTTAGGTCAGTTCGAAAGCGACAAAGTTCTAGGCTGTCTAAGCTCAAAATTTCAACTTTGGTGGGATAAGGTATTCTGTTGTGAGCAGAGGAGTGGAGGACCCTTCTTGTGAAATATTTTTGGACTCTCTCGATTCTATTGATATCCGATATGTAGTGTGGGTTCCAGACTGGTGAGCTGTATATATAACAAACATTTCAACTATGTGTGAGATCTCCTTCTCTTTCTGGTTCACTTCCTCCTGCAAATAATAGTTGTGATGTTGAAATAGGACTAGGGAAACTCAGGTTCAAATCTATTGTTAGCCATGGAAGCTCCTCAGGGGCTCACTTATTCCCGAGGGGGGAAACTGAGGCAGGGAAAGACTCCTATGGATCGTTCAGTTCCTGATGCAAGGTTTCTCAACCCTTGGAACTTTAAGCTGCAAATTTACATTCCCAAAATTTACAGCCAGCATGCTAATGAGTAAATAAATAATCATGGTATACTATTTTTAGAACTGCATAAAGAATAGCTTGTAGGACTTTTTTCCTTACATTGGATCAGCTAAAACATTGGTCCAAGTTATTTACTCATAGTTAGATACACTGTCTTTCTTTGAGTACAACTCTCCTATCCCATTCTACATAACGAAGGATTTTTAACCTTTCAACTGAAATCTGTTAATTCATGTTCCCACAGCAGTCTCATAACTTACTATATCAACATAATTACTATGCAGCATATTGAATATGTTTCTTTTAATGTTATATCAATATGTCTGACTTCACAATAAATATTACCATCCTTGGTCTTTAAAAAATGAACATGGTTATTCAGGTCAATGGCCTATTAATAGAAGATAACTGTATCCATAAATTCTTAATTACTTTTTGTTGTTTTACACATTCCATGGCAGACATTGAAGGGAGACCAATTTCAAAGGTGTAGAGATACATATTATAGAAAACTATCAAATGTTAAACTAGAAACAAGCAACTACCTGATTGCTGGAGAGCGGAGAGAGGAAATGAATAATTTGATTTCTTACTTAGAACAGGAGCTGACACAATAAATTAGCAAATCTAAAGTTTTGTTCTGACAGTATGTTATGAGTTGACAATCATCACATTAAAAATGAAACATTGAAGTATCACTACCCAGCTCTACCATGCTGAAATTAATTTTATGAAAGTATCTAATCCCATTCTCTACAATTAGTAGTTTCATTTTAGCAAATGTTCTTTAGCAAAACTATCTTTTGGCAGAATCTTATGGAGGATTACTAGAAGATCTGCCAATGTGTTTGCATACAAAAACATGCAAGAAATTGCAAATATAGGAGGTAAGCAGTCTCTTTATATCTACTGTAAATTCCAGTTCTTCATTTTTCTTCTAAAATTTGTTTTGATCTTCTGAATAACTAGTTCAAGAACCTTATGCTTTTTTCCTTCACATTTTCAACTTAGAAGATGCTACATATTATGCAGTTATGTTTCTTTACAAATGGTTGGAATTTATTCTTGAGACTTCCCCCATATCCCTGGTTTATCTCAGCATGAAGCTGTAAAAGGAAGTATGTCTTATAATAAGTTCTGCCATGCTGGAAAACATGAGTTTATTTGCATTATTTAAAAAATCTAATCTGAACTGCTGAAATGTTTTATTACCACTAACCTTGAACAGAGTGACTTGTTCAAATGCTTTATTACAAATTATCTTCAAGCAAGCTCTCCCTTCTAGATGACATCATCTAACTACAGAGATGTTAACTCTTTCTATTATAATATCTGCACTGAAAATCCAGGGAGTTCTTTACAGAGAAGATGTAGCCCCTCTTTGGGTTTTTCAGATGCTCTTTCTCCCATGGAAGCACAAAAGAAAAAAATAGATCAACCCATCTGATTCCTATATTGCATCCCACTTTCTGGAGTTCGTGTACGAATATTGCAAACATGCAGGAACTTTGTCTTCTCATATCTACAAAGACGTTTGTGTGAACTAGAAATGTACACAATTTATCCATTGTCTTATAATGGTCCTAACCGGCTGCTTTGTTGGTTTGCTGTCATTTCTATTTGTCTTCTTTAAAAGCCCAGGCCTTGCTAGCTTTTCTTTGTCTCTGCATGTCTCCCTCCTCAACCCAGCGGATGTACTTCATGCATCACAAACCAGCTTGCAATGAAACATCAATTTTACTCCAGCTTGGAACTTTATATCCAGATTTAATCCAGATGCAAATGTTCTGAAAGCAGATCTTGATCTTGAGGCACACTGATTTATTGTTCCTTGATCTTCATGGTTGATTGATCAGTGTGGTGGAAGCCTGAATCCAGCTATATTACTTTCCACTTATTTATGCACTTTTCTTCTATATGATCATTTTGCAAGTGCTAAATTAATAATTATGGCTGATATTCTAAGACTTTCAGTTAGCCATGTCTGACTTCTTTCCCCATTCAGAAAAAGTTGATTTACTGATCACTATAGGCAAGCATGTGAATGCTTTTAGAAATAATTCAAAGTGAATAAAAACAATTCACAAAGTTAACATTAACATCAAAAAGTTAATGTCAAGATGTTACCACACATAACTAGAAATACTGGAGTAAGCAAAACTGCAACCATATTAAAGAGGCATAGCTTCATTTTCAAACTGTTTACATATTAAAATCCTCACTGTATAAATGCTTTTTATCCTGTGAATATTTGCATCAAAAGATTTAAAATAATAATGTACTGTGTATAATATAAAGGATCTTTTATTATAGTGAACTCTACTACACCACATCAAGGTATATTACAGATATATAAATCTGAAAAATAGAACCCTTGCAGCAGAATATATAAAGAGATAAAAATGTCAGGCTATAAAATAATTTCTTCCCATAGGAATAAGTTTCAACATATATGAAATAAACAAATCCAGAATCTTTTTTGCAGTGATTATTGAAGTAACTCAAGAGAAAGAGAATTCAGAGACAGAGATTCAAAAGATATATTCTAGTGATAACATCTTTATAAATCTCAGTACACCTGAATATTTCTTTTCATTCTTAACAATGGAGAGAAATGGTTTGTAATATCGATAAACCACTATGCTAAATATGAAAACGCAACACTGCTTTTCCCCCTCTATTCCTCTAAGACACCTTTTATTTACATCTTCATCTGTATCATTCTTTTGCATGCAAATCTCTGTATTTCTATACATAAGTCATTAAAGAGAATGAAATACATACATATCCTGATGATCTAACACCCATCCTAAGCTATCCCCATCTTGTGTCACTGCCTAAGTCATGCAAATTACACCAAAGCTGCCAGTTGACTAAGATTAATGACACTGCGCCAGCTTCTTTGTTTCTCTCTGCGGCCATTTAGTGTGAAATACTATCCAAAAACATTATCTATCCTCTATTAATCCCACAAATTTGTTCACACCATGCACATTGTTTAGGGCAATTTACAACAGGAACTTACTGAGCACAATTGCATTTAATTACTTGGGTTCTAATTACATTCATTAAAGGCTAATAAAATAAATGAAACAGCTTTAAAAGCTTCTGCAAAACACATGGGTCTTGTCTCCCTCATGAAACATACAGTAGATGTTTGATGTGAAACATACACATGTGTCTCTTTAAGCATGTAGACTGCTAGAATGAAGATATAGATAGATCAGTAGGCACATAAATCCCTAATATCCCAGTATTTTTGTATATTAGCAGCTGTAATTATTGCTGGGATCTTGTGATATTTCTTTTTAAAATTTTGCAACAGATAAAAATACAGAAATATAAGTTTGATAATTAAAAACTGATAATTATATTTCATGCTGTTCTAGAAATTTCCCATTTGTTTCTTTTAAGTACATAGCAAAAATAATTCTATCAATTTTACTTTAAAAAAATCTTCAAAACCTTGCATGTTGTTGATTGAAATTATAGCTTTAATATTACATTGTCAATTTCAGATTCACTGACACTTTGGCTGATCATTTTTCCTTCCCAGTGTTGGGAAGGTTGGGTTCAAGGCAGGGGCGGGTTCCTAAATTTTTTACTACCACTCTGTAGGCGTGGCTTATTTTGTGGGCGTGAGTTGCTGGTCATGTGACCGAGTAGGAGTGGACAGCCCAGCATTCAGCAAAAGGCATTATTGCAAGGAATCAGCAGAAATGTCCCAGTTCTAAG
>JANHGD010002910.1:59884-71358 GCA_027560375.1 Imantodes cenchoa
AACATTACAAAAAAGATGTTGAGACTTGGGGGGGGGGGAATGCAAAGAAGAACAACTAAGATGATTAAAGGCCTGGAGCCTAAAACATGAAGAACAGTTGCAGGATTCGGGTTTGGCTAGTCTAGAGAAAAGAAGGACTAGTGGGGACATGATAGCAGGATTCCAGTATTTGAGAGTCTGCCACAAAGAGGAGGGGGTCAATTTATTTTCCAAAGCACCAGAGGGCAGAACAAGAAATGGAAGCTAGTCAAGAAGAGAAGCAACCTGGAATGGAGAAGAAACTTCCTAACGGTGAGCACAATTAACCAGTGGAATAGCTTGCCGTCAGAAGTTGTGGGTGCTTCATCACTGGAGGTTTGTAAGACGAGACTGGACGGCCACTTGTCTGAAATAGTATAGGGTCTCCTGCTTGCACAGGGGGCGCTAGAAGATCTCCAAGGTCGCTTCCAGGTCTATTCTGATTGAAGTAAGGAGAATTATATATTTTCAGCACCTGGAGTTACTAATAGTGGAATAAAAAATAAATAAGTAACAAGCCTGCTCAGGGGAAGCTAGAGCAACTTCAATTAAGGATGCTGACTCTGAGGGCTCAGGGAAACTGCACCCCTGCAACTCAGGAAAAATATGACAGCAAAGGTGAGGAGTATAACTAGATTGGCCCCCTTTCATTGGAGAGCAATAGAAAAGCTGTCAGGAACTTTCTTTTCCCTCTCTCCTACTAATATCTGACTCAGGTTGACTGGTTTACCTGAGAGGCTATAGGAACAAAAGCCAGAAATTGTGATTCAAAAAAGTCCACCATCAAGGGAAGGTCAGCCAAGTCTGAATAGTCCTCAACTTACAATTTTTCATTATAGGGACCATTCAAAGTTACAACAGCATTGAAAAAAGTGACTTTATACCATTTTTCACACGGTCGTTGCAGCATCCCCGTGATCATATGATCAAAATGTGGATGCTTGGCATATTTTTTGACAGTTGCAGAGTCCTGGGGTCACGTGATCACCTTTTGCATCCTTCTGACAAGCAAAGTCAATGGGGAAGCCACATAAACTTTACAACCATGTAAGTAACTTAACAACTGCAGTGATTCATTTAAGTGTGCCAAGAAAGAGCATAAAATGGGACAAAACTCACTTAACAACTGTCTTGCTTAGCAACAGAAGATTTGGTCATAAGTCAAGGACTATCTGTAAAGAGAAATATCAATACATTGCTAAACATTTCTTTGTAGCTTGGGAAAACTGCTTTTTTTCCTTTTCTATCCACTTAGTGCCTTGTCTTTATAGTTTTTAAGTGGGTCCCATCTGATTTTAATGGCGGTAAGCTACTTTGGGTGCAGTAATGATCTAGAAAAAGTGTGTTAAAATTGCACTGGACTCCATCAATCAATAGATGATGAAAATGGTGTGAAATTCCAATTACTAAATAAATGTTGAAAAAAAAATCCACCTTCAAAACTTTGGCTTTGGCTAAACTTTTTTAAAATTATTTCAGTGGTTAATATTTGAATCTAAAACAGAAACAATCCAAATTGTGACAGATGCCAATCAGCTGCTACTGCAAATACCTTTTCTTCCTCTGCTGATTTCTTAGGTTGAAATGGTCTTCAAACAGATCTATACTGAAACCCTGAAAATTTACATACTGTATTGTACTTTTATGGTACAAAAAGTTTTTATTGAGAAGAAGGTATGAATTTACTCGTGAAGCTTGGCCACAGGGAGAAAAGGAGATCTGAGAGTTAAATTTAATTTATGTCGAGTTTCTCTATATATTTGCAAGGCAACTGGTCAAATAAAATAAATCACAATTTCCCTCATAGAAACTGTAGGTAATTAAAAAACTCACTAGGACACTACATAGGCACTGTGGTGCCTGCATACAACGCATTTCATTCCTGGCGCAATTTCTATGTTTGCCGGATGCCCTACTTTCCTATCTCTAGGTTAGAGGGAAGAAATGTCTAAGTCATACATCAAGTTGCGGTCAAGATAAGCAAACTAATAACAAACCTTGGATAGGGTAGGGGCAGGTTGAACTCTGCCCTACTTTGGAGAATTTTTGTGTTTCAAAAGATGAACAAAGCAGTTTGAGCACCACTGACCTGAAGAGGCATGTCACAGAGATGCAGCCTGTAAAAGACTATGGAACTGATCCAGGCCAAAATATTGGGAGAATAACATGTTTTGCTTTTGATACGAATTGAAAATCAGCATAGCTCTGCAATTACTTTCTACAGTGACTCACAACTATGCAAATTGCTCTTATTACTGTACTCTACGAGTGTCATTTGTAATGCTCAGAGCCAAAGAAAATATACTGTATACCAGAACATATGAAAATTAGAGCTTTTTATAATCCATCTGAAAGATCAAGTCTGCCATTTCCTGTGAGCGCCATGGAGAACTGATATCTTGCTGAGAGCAGAACTGCATTTGCAAGGAAAATCCTGGCGGATATCAAAATCTGGAGCAGGGAGAAATCGCTGAGATTATCCACCCAACTCTGGACAACTACTCCTCTTACGTAGACCACAGAAACTGCCATTTTGCAGTTGGTTTAAGAGTGGAGTTGGATAGGAATCAAGATTACATCAAGCTAGCACTCATTAAGCAGCTTTTAAGGACATTAAGCTTGACTTAACCTTATTTTTAATTCACTTTTTTGATTATATTTTTTTTATTATACTGGAGAGATTAAGACCCTTTAGACGAGAGGTGTCAAACTGGCGGCTTGTGGGCCAGACGCGTCATGTGCAGGCCATGCCTATCCCAGCTCCGCAGATAGGAAAAATGTCATAAAAGTCACATGATGGCAATGTGACGCAGCAAGTTTGACACCCATGCTTTAGATTGATATGGATAATTTATTTGTATCCTGTCTTTGGTCGGCACAATAGCTCAGTGGTTAAGATGCTGGGCTTGTCAACTGGAAAGCTGACAGCCCAGGTTTGAGATCAGAGCGCCTTGGGACAGGGTGAGCTCCCGTTTCTCGCCCTAGCTCTGGCCAACCTAGTAGTTTGAAAGCATGCAAATGCAAGTGGATAAATAGGTACTGCTTCAGCAGGAAAGGTTTACTGTATTCTGTACTTTTATGCTGGCTACATGACGATGGAAGCATCTCTCGGATAACACAGGCTCCCTAGGCTGAGAATCTGAGATGAACACCACCCCCTTGAGTCAGTCACAACTTGACAAGGGAAACTTTTAAACCTTAAACCCTGTCTTTATTGTTTTTATATATAACTCAAGGTGGTAAATATATCCAACACACCTTCCTCCTATTTCCTCCCCTCCCAACAACCCAGTGAGGGAATTGGGTTGAGAGACAGCGACTGGCTCAAAATCTCCCAGCTGGCTAAAATAGAACTTGAATTCATGGTTTTCCTCTTTCTAGACTGGTGCCTTAATGACTAGATCAAACTTACTATATTCATCAGTGAGTCTCCTTCTCCTTAAGAGGAAGATGGTATAGATTTGATTTTTAAACTTTTGGAAATTTTTGGATGACGCGGCAAAAATGCTTAGAATATGGATTTTTTAAACAAAGGATTAAGGGTCCAGATTGATTTAGAATTATAGCTTTGAATTAATTAGAAGGAATTTTCCCTTGGGAAATGGCGATTGTTTTAGATCTTTTGATGATAAGGGGACCTTGAAGGTTAGATGCTAGAGGGAGCTAGAGGTTAAAGAAAACATTGGAGTAGAAATCTGTAATAGTCTTTGAGTATTTGTCGGCCAAACTCCTTGGTAAAATATATGGACAGAGTTACAAAACAAGTTGCAGTGAAACTTGTGATATGAATTAGGGGGACTTAAATGCATTAAGCAATGAGGATAAGGAAAAAGATAACAGACACGCAAATGGAACCAATCTATAATTTATTCCCTAAAAGAGAAGTATAAACATTAAACCAGGGAATCGATTCATTGGTTTTTTTTAATTGAATATAAAAAAGAGTTCAATAAAGTCCTGAAGGATTTTATTAGAAGTGACAAACAAGGGACAAACTGTATTTATTAAATATACAAAACATATTATTGTATAATTAAAGTTCTGAAAGATTTTTGGCTTAAAACAGAGGAACAGAAAACTAACTCTGGCGCTCTTTTTGAAGGGCTCAGAATTAAATTTGTAAAAAAAAATATTAGGAAAGGAATACAAGATTGCCTACTTTTATCAGGGCTAAATGAAAAAAATTATAATTGGTTGCCCTTGGATTTTTGCTGACAAAGAACAACTGACATTTAGATTGTGTTGCTTTAGGGATGAATACTGAGTGAAGAGAGATTATGTTGAATTTAAGAGATGGCAATAAACTATTAAAATTATCTTTAATTGCTAGGATGAAGGGGAAAGATTTTTCTTTCACTTTTTTCCTTTTTGGGATTTGTTTTGATTTTTGTAGTTATTTGTAATTCAGGTTTGTTTCTATTCATTAATAATTCTTAATAAAATTATTAAAACATTAAATCAAGGCTCACTTGTGAATTTCAAGTCCATACTTGAAATTTAATCTATTTCAAGTCCATACATTTCAATTTGATCTACAACTACTATTTACTGTTCCTTAAACACAAGCCAGGAGTTCAGAGGACGTCCAGATTGTGCACTGGTTGTCCTCTTCTTCTCTTTCCTACTCCCGTTCCCAGCATTATGGATTGTTCAAGAGATCTAGGTCTTTGTATAATATCTCCAAATTTTAATTTCCACCCAGTTGGCCAGAACAGAAATGAAATATAAGGCTAATGTGAGAGCCGTGGTGGCACAGTGGTTAGATTGCAGTACTGCAGGCTACTTCTACTGCCTGTCGGCTGCCTGCAATTTGGCAGTTCAAATCTCATCAGGCTCAAGGTTGACTCAGCCTTCCATCCTTCCAAGGTCAGTACAATGAGGACCCAGATTTTTGGGGGCAATATACTGACTCTGTAAACCACTTAGGGGCTATAAAGCATTGTGAAGCGGTATATAAGTCTAAGTGCTATTGCTAGTGCTAATTCAGCCTCCTGTCTCAGACCTTGGCTCAATTGCCAATTTACTCAGTGGGAGAATACATATCACGTTTAATAATGGAGTTGATAACTATTTCAAGCTAAAGAAATTTTGGAAATTCAAGAAAGAGGTTTGCAGCGCACTGCTGTTGCCGAGGTCAGTATATTGAGTGTTAATTTCACCATGCTTATTCCTTGAATAAAAACTATAAAGTTTAACATTCAAATACATAGCAGCTTTCTCCACCTCGAATTACAAATCACGTTTCGATTGGAGAATAAAGAATTGTTTCTTTCTGCAAAGAAAGATTGCTCCTTGTTTGATATTACAGTTCATACATTTCACAGTGTGCAATTACTCCAGTTACCTGTTTTGAAAAGGGGGAAGCAGACAACAAATTGCCTAGAGTTTCCTTTGGTGCCATAAAATGAGTCATGTAATATTGATTTACTATTGGGCTGCAAGCTATTCAGATTGGACCAGTGGTTAATTGATGCTCAGTACTTTAGCTTTGTTAATGTCAGGAAAATAATTACTTAGTCAAGTTGAGAAGCAAAGTATATTTCCCTTGGGGCTGAAGGGAACTTGGGAAAGTAATCACCATTCCTAATTGTATTATTTGACCTATAGCAGGGAGTAAGGCACCTGTGAGCTACGAGCCAATTGCAATCCTCAAGCTTCCCCCTCTTTAAGCTTTCTGAATTTTGGAAGCAGACTAACAAGTGTTTTCCAACTTACCATGGAAGAAAAAAAAATAATAGAATTTATGGACTTACCACTAATTTGGTAACATGTATATAGCCTTTGGAGCTTTAAAAAAAACCATTGCCTTTTCATACTACAGAATTATTCTTACTCTTGCTTTTGTTACATGTTATGTTGATCTTCTCAGTGGGTTCAGAATTATTAGAACAGGTTCAGGCAAAGGCAGCTAAAATACCACTGAGAAATTGAATGAATTGTGAATTCTTAGCCTTGAGAAAACAGAGAGGGTTATGAGCGCATTCTTTCAAATGTTGAAAAAACAAAGAATAAGGGTTTCAAATAACAAAACAGAGATATCAGTTAAATGTTTGACAACTCTTGCTAATAGCAACAGTCTTGACACTGGAATCAGTTGCCTGGGTTGAAACTGAGATTATCCTAGTGCAATAATTTGGACAGAGATTTAAACTTGCAGGACCAAATCACCCTTCCACCTGATTCTAGTATTTAGATAATAGTTAAAGGTAGAGATTTGATAAATCGGAGATATAAATCAAGATCACTAAGAATAGAGAATGTATTACTGGTTTAGGGAGGTTGAAATGTATTTTATCCCCACCCTGCCGGCCTTCAGGAAAGCCGTTAAAGTTTGGCTTTGGCATCAGGCCTGGGGCCAATAAATTTTTCCATCTGGGTGTGCGGCCCCTGTATGACTGATGAATATATGTATTTATTGTATCGTGTTTTATTATTATTGGGATTGGTTGTTTTAATTGTGTATTTACTGTATTCATTTATATTTTGTTTGCTGCCCTGAGTCCCCCGGGAAAGGGCGGCCTATAAATCCAAATAAATAAATAAATAAATAAAGTTTTATTTTCCCTATACTTTTTTTACCGTTTAGAAACTACAGAATGCATACAAAGTTCTCCAGATCACTTCAGGAAATATTCTTTGATAACGTAAAAATGTATACACACTTCCCTTAGACATAGTTCTATTAAGTGACACGATACTCTGGAAAGTATACATATTGAATCATGTTTAAAAATCAGTACTCTGTCTTGCTAATGCTATCCATTACAAAGTAAAACACGGCCAAAATTGTGTCCATCAAATCTTTTGAATGACGAGCTGAACTCCCCCACAGCACAACTTATGACTCAGAATGGTAAGAGAGGTTGTCTAAAACATTCAGTAGGCACCATGTTATTTTTAAAACTTATAGTGAATACTATATTTATGCTGTTATTTAAGCAAAATTTGTGGTTTTCGTATGTACACTTAAGAAATCATCCTAATACATGTTATATGATTTATTTCTCACAACATATTAAGCCATAATGTAGTTTATTTAATTTTGGCTTAAGTTACATGAATCCAGCCATTTTATTTTACAAACCATTGTTTATGGTTTAGTATGTTCTGCAAATCCAACCATTTTGTCATTTACCAAATCTCAATTAACCAAACCACAATTCATCAGGTGACCTAATCTTACCAAAGTACTGTGTAAAGAAGTAGCAATTGTCTAGAAGCATTAAGTGGCAGTTAGTAGTAAATCTAATTTTTTTTAAAAATTCAAGCACAACAGAATTGCATGGAATTACCACAACATAAACTCCTCTATTCCTTATTAAAATTATATCTCAAGTAGACACTCTAAAAATGTACACTCTTGCTCAGACAAATCAGTGCATGCATTCTGATTTATCTCATTCTAGATAAATGTAAAACATTCAGCACATTATCTGATACTGTAATCCCAATAACTCCAAAAGATTTGTTGTGGTATACACCGAGAATGATATTCTGCTGTTGGATAATCAGAAATTGCTGAATAGTTCGGAGCACAAAAGCAGCTATTTTTGTTTTTAAAAAAGCTTATAACCTTGCTTTTCAGATTAGTTTTTGTCTCATTTTTTCACCAAAAGTATACTTAATACACCATTCCTCTTTTGAATTTTATTCCACTGCATTGAAAATGGAAATGAGTTTGAATCTTATTAGTTAAAGATGGAACTTCAATGGGATTTCATCAGCTCTTGAAGAAAAAGGATTTGCATGTTAATACGCTATTCCAGTCTGACTCATGCAGATTAACTTGTCATAATGCACATGGTAGCTGCTTTCCACAGGAAAACGTGAAGGCAAGAACCGCTATTTTTTTTTTCTAAGGCTACCTATAAAGCAATACTTGTCTGGTTTGCAATCAACAGCAATTGATTGCATCCTTCTTTTTGGATACTATTTCCACTAAACAATTTTTAAACCAGCTTTATGTATTATAGAAAATATACAGCCCATGCAAGACATCGTTAATGACTTGCCACTTAGACCAGTTTCACTTACAACTGAATCAGTTCTAATTCAAGGCTTATTAGGGAGAGATAAAGACGAAATACTATACCCGTGATGGCAAACCTATGGCACATGTGCCACCGGTGACATGCAGAGCCTTCTCTGTGGGCACGCCAGCCATCGCCCCAGCCCAGCTCCACCACGCATGTGCACGCACCTCCCGCCAGCCGGTCTTCCGGTCTCTGCTGTGCATGCGGGGGCCGGGTGCATGCATGGGGGGCGCTCAGATTGCATTTTGGGAGGGGGTGCATGCGCTTTGGGCACTCGCACGAAAAAAAATCGTCATCACTGTACTATACCTACCAGCTAATTTCCCACCATGGTTTCAAATATATTGTATACAGGAATCATACAGAGAAGGCCTTCAAAACAAAAGCTTTTTCAGTTTGTTAAAAGTCTGTAATCTAGAGAAGTATCTTGCTGGAGTGGATGTTAACTTTCACTTGGATCACACAACACATAGATAATGCAGTTGGTTTAATTGGTAAGTTCTGGGATCCCAGCCACAAGAATTTTAAAATTACAGTGTAGACATGTCCAATTATTGTTTATTCAGCAAACTTTGATTAAGCAATACGTAATGGAATGCATGTCCCTGATGAGTGTTTAAAATGATCTCTAGAACAGAATGGGACAACCTGGCATGGCTAACTTGCCACGATCAACTCAATGCAGGACAACTGGCTGTGGAACAATTGGCTTGCAGCAAGTTGGCCATGCTGAGTTGGCTGCAACAAGTTGTCCTAGACCCCTCTAGAAAAGGCAAAAGGAATCACGGGGAAAATAAAATATATTTATCATGTAAGTTGAATGTCATATAAAGAGCATGGGAAGCTTCATTGTTATAGTAGATAGAAGCTCAGGAGAATTTAGGATTCTGTTGTAGAAAAAAAAGGGCAAACGGCATTTGTTCAAATCCACAGAAGTATGGATTTGGGCCCATAGTGGGTTCTAAAATCCTTTACCACTGGTTCACGTCACGCTCGCGTGCTTTTGCACATGCGCAGAAGCAGGTGAGCGGAGCCTCCTACCGCCAGCGCTACCGGTTCTTAGAACCGGGCCGAACCAGGAACAACCCACCACTGATTTGGGCAGATAATTTGTTTTTTTGCCACTGAATTTTTTTCCTAAATGTTGTAGACTAATCCTGTACGAACTGAACAATGGCACAAGAATCCAAGGAAAGTTATCTAAATATAAGGTAATGGAACAGTCTGTAATCGTTGTAGTGAACATTTCGCAATATAGCAAAGGCAACAGAATTCAATTGACATTGGCCTTCTGACATGTGCAACTTTAGTAAAAGGGGTAAGAAATGTTGCACACCTTAATGCGTAATGAGAATCAAGCATGGTTTTAGATACTCACTGGGCTCGTATCATGACATGAGGTAGCACAATATAGCCACACATAACATGCTGGACAAGGACTTTATGTCAAGTATTGCATCTTCTGGTCCTTCTTTACATTAATAAGACATCACATGCAATACATAGCACTTAAATGAAAGGTTACGTTTTACACGGCCAAGATTGGGATGGCTGCCTTCTTCTGGGAAACCATCCCGTGCTCTTTCTTAACCTACTCAAAGACCTTCCCTATAGCAAAGAGATTGAGGGGGGGTTGAAGGAGAACATTCAGAAATATCACTTTCCATCCTCCTATAAGGGGCATTTCTCTCTCAAAAAAAACATTAACTGGGATCCAGGGTCTAAACCTTTGATCACGAAATCGCTGAAAGCTCTGTGTGAACTCACTTCAAGTTTCTGATAGAAAATCATCAGGTACAACAGCAACAGATGAAGATTAACTATCAACAATTCTTATATGGAAAAGTGAATCTCAGAATGAGCCTGAACAAAATTTGCCTGTACAAGCAACTGTTCTATTTACATCATACCATGCAAAATGGAATAAAACATATAACATAAACATCTATTTCTTTTTTTTGTTTATATAGGCTATGATCCAACGTTGGAGCAATTTGTTCTTTAGAGTAGCAGAGTCCACCCCTTGCTTCATGCCACATCTCTCAATCTCTCAATGAAAATTTGCAAGTTGCCAAATAATGTAAAGGAATACAATTTTTAAAAATGCAAGCTCAAAGCATTAACCTCAATGTATCCACGGCACTTACCTATGCACACTTTATATTGTTTTAAGTGCCATTTTTAAAACATGTTTGTTTGGAAACCTGTCTCAGTATCTGAACATGGCAATTAATTAATTAATTGCAGCATATAGCACTCTGCAGGCCTGTACACTTAAAATTCGTCCTTCAAGTTTATGAACCAAAACTTAAATGGCTATTTACCAGTTGAATGCAAGGTTAGAAAACTAGTTTGACTTATTTACATTTTGCTTTCAGTTTAGATCGTAAGGTTACTTGAAACAGCCTAATCATTCTTCATCAAAACACAATGAAGTATCAGCAATGTTTTAGACTTTTTTTGGTAACTGTTTGTGTTAACGTACCTAGCTAAATGTAAACGAAAAGCATTGATGTATAAAAACATACAAAACAGTGACAACTTATTTCCATGCTTTTCTTGATCTCCTATAAACCTACCATACTTTAACATAGGAGAGAAATTATACTTCTTCCATGCTTGAAATTTCAGTCTAGGAGAATCAACATTAAATAAACACTTTGTCACATTTCTTTATAAAAGTATGTATTACAACATATATCTAACAATGTAAAAAGATATGCAAATCAGACAAATCCAGGATGAATTGGGATAAATCAAAGGCCATTTCCATTACACAAGCGGTACAATTTTATTTTTCCCCATCAATTGCAGCAAAAAAATTGTTATAAACCAAATCAGTAATCAAAGGAACTTAATTGTCAACAATTCTTCAAGAGTGATTATGTTCTAAGTTTCATCTGGAAGGGAGAGATGAAAAAATATACAGTGGGATAAAGTCTCTATGGCCAATTCAATGCCTCTCTAAAGCATTAAGGCTACTGAGGCACCTTATTGCAAGTTATGTATCATCTCCTCTTTGGCAATGAGGTGTGTAGTTTTGTTAACTAGAGCCATCAGTGAATTGAGCTTGTGAGACCAGTCATTGAGTAAGTTATTTGGGTCCTTGGGTCTCTGAAAGTTGATAATTCCTGCCAGCCTATCAACTTTGGCAAAGATGGTCTTATTCACCACTAAGTTGGACAAAAATTCTTCAGATTCCTGTAAAGCAAATAAATGACAGAGAATCAGGTAGTCAAACTAACAAACCATATTGAATGAAATTTCATTGTTTCACAGTAGTACGTCATAGTTATCCATACTCTGAATAAATGAATGTATATCCAGGCAGTCTTCAACATGACTACAATTGACCCCAACATTTCTGTTGTTAAGTGAGACATTTGTTAAGTGAGTTTTGCCCCATTTTATGACTTTTCTTGC
>JANHGD010002912.1:0-10157 GCA_027560375.1 Imantodes cenchoa
CGAAAATAAGGCCAGGGGCATTTTGGAGGGGTCAAAAAAATATAAGCCCCTGCCTTATTTTCGGGGAAACACGGTATTACTGATTTATCCAGCAGTTCACGGAAATAAAGCAAGAGAATTGACATCTAGAACACCACTAGAGGATATTAGAGAATGAATGTGATTGAGCATGAGTTGCTACTAAGATCTACCTCAGGGTGGTAAAGGAGGAGGGGAGCAAAAGATCACTATTTCTCTTCTCTTATTATGTTTATAGATAGTTTTCAACTCCTAATGAACACACAAATAGATTTCTTCCATGACAATCTGTCCGTAACCTAATTCTTCAGGTCATCCAACTCTACACTCAACATCACTATAATTGAGAGGCCATCCACATTGCTGCTGGTCATCTCCTTTTTGTCTTTTCTTCTACCTTTCCCAGCATTAGACTCTTTTCCAGATATCTGGATCTTCCCTTAAGGCATGACATAATTTGAACCTGGTCATTTGTGCCCTAAGGGAGAATTCTGGGTTCATTTCTTTGAAGATCCATTGGGTTGTTTTCTTGGCTGTCTATGGTATTCTCAGGAGTCTTCTCCAACGCCAAAGTTCAAAGCTGTCAATACTCTTCCTATCTTGCTTCTTTAAGTTCCAGACTTTGCTTCCATAGTGTGTCATAGGAAATACGATGGCTTGCACAGTTCTGATCTTTATAAGTACAGACATCATGGCATTTCAGTATCTTTTTCAAGCTTTTCATGGCTGCTTTACCAAGTGCTAGAATGCAGTGCATTTTCTGACTTCTTGTTCCTTCACTGTTGCTGGTTGAACCTAAAAGGCAGAACCTGTTCCCTACTGTGATATCTTCATTGTCAGTTCTGAAGCTGGTTGTCCTCAGGTTGACATTAGTTTGATCTTCTTTATATTTAATTTTATTCCATTTTTTCCCTTTGCTCAACATTTATTACTAGTATTTGTAAATTCCTTACATGTTTGGTTATCAGTGTTATCATTGGAATACTGCAGGTTATTATATTTCTTCCTACAATTTTAAAATCACAGTCATCTTCTTCCAATCAGACTCAGGATGTGGACTGAAATGAACCATAGCATCCAAAAATAACGTATGATGAACTTCCAAGAAACAATTAAGGACTGAAAGCATACTGAAACAAAATAGTTTTTCTTTGTTTTCAAAATGCAAGTAGAGTTGGGGTCATCCATACTTTCAGAAAAGGATGGTATTCCAAAGAAGGGGGCTACCATTGAGAAAGTCTGTTATCTACTTCACACCTCACAAATCTCATGAAGAAGGACTTTGGAAAGTCTCTCTCTAGATGCCTAGACTATCTGCCAATAATATAAATGCTGCATTCAGTACCGGCTCTAGCTTCGGAATTATCTCCAAAAGCAGCCCACATACAGCTTGTTTCAGTAGTCCAACTAAATGGTGAATAAGGCATAAGTTATTATTGTCAGGGCATTCTGGTCTGAGAAGAAGGTTCAATGGGACTGAAAAGACCAAAGGATTAGACATTTGGACATAAATCATAGGGCTGGAAGGAACCTTAAAGGTCTTCTAGTCCTATCCCCTGCCCATACCATCTTGAGAAAAGGGTTATCCAATCTTTTCTTGAAAATGTCCACAACTCTGGGATGCAAGCCATTCAATTGCTTAATGGTTTTTACTGTCAGGAAATTCCTCCTTATTTCCAGGTTGGATTTCCCTCTGATGAGCTTCCACCATTTACTTCTTGTCCTACCCTCAGGTGCTATGGAGAATAAATTGATGCCCTCTTCCCTATATCAGCTCTTTAAGTATTGGAAGATTGTTATCAGTGGAGGGTTTCTACCGGTTCGCCCCAGTTTGGACGAACCGATAGCAACGGCGGGAGGCTCTGCCCACCTACCCGGATATCATCACGGATGTTCTGTGCATGTGCAGAAAATTCTGCACATGCGCAGAAGCATCACACACGCGCACTTCCATTCCCGAACCAGTAGCAAAGGTAAGTGAAACCCACCACTGATTGTTACCATTTTTCTCCTTAGTCTTCTCTTCATTAAGCTAAACATACCTAATCTTTTAGATGGTCTTCATAGGATTTAGCTTCCAGACCCTTTATAATTTTTGTTGCTCTTCTCTGCACTCTTTGTAGGATCTCAGAATCATTTTTGTATTGTGGTGACAAGAATTGGATGCCATATGCCAAATGTGGCTTCACTAGTCCATTATAGTATGGTGTTATGATACTATCTCCCTGTTGATGTTTCCAACCCTTGTGTTGGCTTTTTGGAAGCTCCAGCATACTGCTGAATTATATTTAAGTGGTCATCCACAAGGACACCTCTCACAAAGCATTACTTTTTAGACATATACTTACTATCCTATACCTGTGTATTTGGGTTTTTTTGTGCCTAAATACAAGACTTAAGTTTTCTTGCCATTGAACTGGATCTTGTTGGATTACAGCCCAATGCTCAAGGTCTGTCAAAATCCTTCTGAATTTTGAATCTACCTTCTGACTTCCCCCCTGTTTTGTTTGGTCCACAAATTTGTTGGGTGCCCTTTCAATCCTCTCATCTAAGTGTTTAAAAATGTGAACAGTTATCAAATAGAGTAATTTGAAAAAAGAGTGAATTGTGATTTTTTTAGGTTTTCAGTTGCTTCTAGACATGACTGACTTGGGTTGATTTAAGCTGAATTCAGGTTCTTAGAAATCAGAAAGAAAATGCAGCATTCCAATTAATATAAAAATCCATTCTAATTTAAGTAGACTGAACAGGATTCAGGAATAAAAATTGGTCTACAGCAGTGGGTCTCAACTTTTCTTCACCATGGATGCCCTTTAAATATCTTTTGTGGCCATGGACTATGGCAACAGTCCACCAAGACTTAAAGACCATCAAGATTTAAATCATAATATTTCTTTGAGCCTTCGCAGACCGTCTGTGATGACATCATATCCCCCGCAGAGGTCTGCAGACCACAGGTTGAGAACCACTGATCTAGATTGTTATATATTGTTTGTTAATACTAGTGAAGTAGAATAACTTGAAACTACAGCAATTTAAAGAATTCTGTTGACCTGAAAAGTTTAGAAGAAGTTCACAATTTACAGTACAAATATTTGAAAGAGTTACCTCTCCTATTGAAACTTTTCATTTTTTCAGATCATTCTTGGAGGCCTCAAGATCTCAAAAGGGAGACAGCCTTTTAGTATCTGAAATTTCCTTCCAAGGAAACATCTTACTTTTTGTTAACAACCTTCTGGAAGTTGGCAATAGCTTTCTATTTCAAGGGCAGCAATGAATAATTGTTAAGTCTCTGAGAGACTCCATATTTGAAAGGGACACAAATGGAGAACTTCTCTGCAACTCTTTAGAGCAAATGCCATTTTGCTTGATCCTGGAAAAGGCACGGCTGTTTTAAGGAGATGTAGACAAAGCACCTTTTTGACTTTCAAACTGAAGTGCTGAACCGCCTTAATTTTTTACTTGCTGTGCTTTTTCCCCCCGCTACTGTTTTTAACTTTTAATAATTAACTGTCAACATCCAGCTTGTGTATCCAAACTTGTCAATAATTTTGTGAGACATTAGAACTCTGTAAAGGATAATTACAATAAGCAATTATTTTTCTGTGAGCTAAAGTATCTCATCATCTGCAGGAGTGTCAACAGTTGGCAGATTTATATCTTTTAATGTTTTAAAATGTTACCACTATTTTATGTTACTACTATTTTAAGAAATTTGAGTTTTAAAAAACCACTTTGTAACAGATTTAGGTAGTTTTCTATTTTTTTGTCACCGCAGGCTACAGGGTCACAATCAAGAAAAAAGGCAGAGGAACCCAGGACAAGTTACAATCAGTCAAAGATGAGTGGAAATATTCCACTGCCAACTGCAGAGTGTAATGAATCAAATATCTCTGGGTTTCAACTAGCCATGATCTTGTCTAATGAGAGGGAGCAACTTACAGAGCCTATGGATGCTCCAGCTATCACACCCAGTATTCAGAATGATGCCAAGTCTTTCAGAGCAATGGAGAACAGAACCCAGACAGATGATGACTGCCTGGGTAATGCAAGCAAACATCAGGAAGTGGAAATAGACATGTGGCAGGAGATGAGTATGCAGAAGAGCAATGGTCAGCAAGAACAATTGGGAACCAACAGTGACAGCACCAGCAGCATAATGCACACAAATGGGTTACCTGCTGAATCAAAGCCTGGTACAGAGAACAATAAAGACAGAGCACAAACTCCGTCCACTCCAAGGACCGACAGTGCCGCTTTCAAAGAGAACATCTTGGCAAATGAGTTGTTTCTCAATGATAGAAGGAACAATTACGGTTTGCAATCATGTCGGGATGTTACTGAGCTATTTTATCCTGAGGATGGAGAAGAGCACATAAGGTAACAAATAGGGAAACCATGATTTTCCTTTAAAAGAAGAGAAGCAGTTTCTGCTATGGTACCTTTCATCTTTCCATTGATCTGGTAGGACTAAAGTTCTAGAATGTATTTTCAGAAGGCTTCATCATGGAATTCTTTTTCATGCCAAGGAACAGCAGAGTTTAGCATTCATTTATTATTTAAATTAATTCTTATTTTTCAGTAATTCTTCAAAATTCCTTGTCACTTTAGAATAATCCCAAGAAAGCAAGAATTTGGTACCTGCCATTAATTCAAAAGTATCTTTTTGCAGTGACTAAAAGAGGGGAATGTTAACTATAGAACACTTATAGGGTGTCACCAGATGCCTTTTTCGGCTCTGAATCTCTGCTACCTTGGACAGGAATTCTAAGAGAAATTATTGTAAACTCTTTGAAGGTCATAGGCCAGTGATGACAAACCTATGGCACGGGTGCCACAGGTGGCATGTGGAACCATATCAGAGGGTATGCGAGGCGTTGCCCTGTGTCAGCTCCAGCGTGCATGCGCACACTGGCCAGCTGATTTTCGGCCTTTTCAGCCATTTTTGCTCTCCCTGGGCTTCAGGAAAACCTCCTGAACCCTGGGGATGGCAAAAAACGGGCCAACGGGCCAACTGGAAGTTCGTTTCCAAACTTCCGGTGGGCCTGTTTGGCCATTTTTCACTCTCCCCTGGCTTCAGGAGGCTTTCCTGAACCTTGGGGAGAGCGAAAAACGGGTCTACCGGAAGTCCAGAGGCTTCAATGAGGCCTGTGCACATACATGCATGTGTGCGTGTGTGGAGGGCAGCGGGGGTTGTGCGCATGCATGGAGGGCAGCGGGGGGATTGTGCGCATGTGGGGAGGAGGGCATTGCATTATGGATGTGGGTACGTGCACATGCGCGATAGTCCGTGCACATGCACGATAGTACGTGCACATATGTGATAGTACGTAAATGTGCACGATAGCACGGGCACACAACCTTTTGGCATTCGAGCCAAAAAAGGTTCGCCATCACTGTCATAGGCTGATATAGATTTCTCTGTTCAGTATCAGATCTAGTCTCAGGACTAGATCTTTTGAGCACTAATTATGGTTTATGGGAATTGTTAGAAGAATATTACAAAAGACCCTTTCCAAATGTTTACCCAGTCCCATGCTTTTCATTTTTCTTGTGGAGTGTAGAGCGGAATAGATTTGAGAGCCTTATGCATGTGCCTTAGGAAATGGAGCGTCAGGGGCTCCATGAAGCTGGTCACAATTAATTCCCACTGAAAAGGCAACTATGCCAAGAAATAACGTATGTTATTAAAAAAATAGCAACAAAAACAAGTGGCATATGATTTTAAAACAAATTAAAAGACTCCCCGCCCTTTCTTCTTTAACTGGAAAGTTAGAAACACTTTACTGATTCAGTATATTCTATATTGATACACAATGTTGATTCTGTAATGCATGATGTAAATATTTTGACCCTCTGATAAAACACTGAGATCTCTTAAACTACTGTTGGGAGATAGAATGCTTCAATTTCCCAAGTCTGATTTACTTAATTTATAGGTCACCCACCCCCTAAACACCTCTAGGTTCTGACAGTTAAAGAAAACATAAAGAATGCAACTAACTGGAAAAGCAAAAATACCAGAATAAAAAGAGGCTTTACAATTACCTTTTCCCAACATCTGGCAGAAAAATCAGATCTTTAACGATTTCCTGAGCAACAAAAAGTTGGGAGCATATGTATCTGTTATTTATGATTCAGATCTAAATGAAAGCAGATTTAGAAAGAGCTACATTGGATTATTTTTCTAAGTATCCAACTATGTCTTATGGTCAATGGCCACCCTTCATGAACAACATCTTGCCTCTTCAGCATCTTGAGGAAATTTTTAAGAAATCAAGCACTCTGTTTGTCTTTTCCATTCTTGAAAATAGAGAAGAAATTATTAGCAATAATAATTTAGCTGTGCTACTATAAAATGGATTTAGATCTAGATTACTGCAAAAATAAAGAGATAAACTGCAAATATTGAATTATATTATTTCTTTGCAATTGCAATGTTTTGTCTTAAATTGCCTCCTTAAAGTCTACAAAAATAACATCTATTGTGCACAAATTTTTAACTAATCTAATATGTCTTTCCATTTCAGCTTAATTGTTGCAGAATCTAAGCTTCATTGCAGCCGCTACGACAGGGAAGATTTTGCATTTAAAGACATCAGGGATGGATTCAGTTCTACTTTTGAAAAAATTGTGGAATCTGACCTAATGAAGGGCACATACTACAGCAGCCTGGACTCCTTGGATGTGCTCTCCCTTACAGATGAGACAGACAGCTGTGTTAGCTTTGAAGCTCCACTCACACCTCTTATTCAGCAAAGAACCAAAGAAACTTCTGAACTTTCAGAACAGAAATTCCTCACTAACCAGAAGGAAGGTCTGGAGCCCAGGGCAACAGAGAAACAGGGTGAAATGATGGCCAGGGTTATGGATGTGGATTTGGGGAGTCCCCTGCAGCACTCCATCACTAGCAGCCAGTCTGAGAATGTGCTAAGCCAAGTATCACTAAAAAATATTCCTAACGGCTATCACATGGAGCGGTCAGGAGAAAAGCTTCCAAAATTTGGTAATTCAATCAGGTAATATGCTTTACTCAGACTATAGCTGTTATTTAATTGCATTTAATGAATCTATTCAGTTTTCTGCACTGCATAGTGTTTCTCTTATTGCTATTCATAATAACAGCTAAGGCGATAGTAGCAGTGGTAGTTTTGGTAATAGCAATAGTAATAATACATACACAATACTAGTTTTAATTGATTCACTGCTAAATTAATTAGTGGGGATGATAGCTTCTGTTGATTTACTGTTTGATGGGACTAAGTCTAATCAGTAGGGTGAGAATTGCTTGCTTAAGCAATTTCATATTTGTACTAATTGTTATTGTCTCTGTGTTCTTCTATCTATGTTAACCACTCTTTTCCCTTCAAAAATTGTTTTGTACTTTTAGATGATTAAACTATTATCTTAGACTTTCAGTAATATTTGTACCGTTACTATATAAAAATTGTGGTAACATTTAACAGTATTTATAGTTAATCAATACTTTAATACATTTTTGGGCTGGTAGCCCTAATTATTTCCATATTGTATATATATATTGTATTGTATATTATATATATTAAGGCAAAACAAATAATCTTCAACTCCGGAAATTTGCAAGCTATATCAAAAGTGGTTTTTATTTTTTAAAAGGTGACTGAACTGATTTTTTTGAGGAAAAAGAAGACGTTTCACTTCCTATCCTGGAAGTTTCATCAATTGCATTGGATGGTGTGGGAGATGGAAGGACAATTATTGACAGTTAAGATTAGTTGGTGGAGGGGTGGAAATGGAAAGATAGTATTTTCTTTGCAGTCAACTGATCTTAACACTCTCTTAGAGATGTTGTGGTTACTCGGGGTTTTACCTCTGATCTCAGGTTCCACCTGAGTCAGAGATGTGGAATCTTCTTGGAACAGCCAAAAAGACTGCATTGTAAATTGTGGATAGATGGTGTCTTATCCCTCTTCCTCTGTTGAGAGAGGGCTGCTCAATGTTAATATAAATGGCCCCCTTTACCCTTCTTTCAAACCGATTGTCCTCTCTATCCAAAATGTGGACTTTGCTATCTTCCAAAGAGTGACCACTATCTTTCAAATGCAGATGGACTGCTGACTCTTGTCTTGATGGGTTAGATTTTCTATGTTGTGCCATGCACTTGTGAAGTGGTTGCTTTGTTTCACCAATATATAGATCTGCACATGTCTCACTGCATTGTATTGCATATAACACATTGCTCAGTTAATGACAAATGACAGGCATGCAAAGTTAAGGAGACATGAAAGTGTTATTTCCATGTATAATTAGGGATTTCTTCCAGAGTCAGCTTCAGAAAGCCATTTTTTTAAAAAAAGTGGATTTAACCTGAAATTAATTGACCAAATATTGGTTTGTTATTTTCCAAACACTAAATATCAAACAAAATCATAGAAGCCAAAAAGAGGGATTTTTTTAAAAAAAAAAACCTGCACTAAAGAAAGTGGGGGAAGGAAAAGACGACAGGTTTTGACTGTTGTAAAAATTGGAGTCAGAGATTTAAAATAGCAAAATGTTCTACAATTCTCTTAATTTTTTCCTGTGAGTTTTTTGATATTATCTTGTCAGCAGTTTTAGAAAGATGATAAACTAAAATGCTCTTCCTGGACCTAAATAACTTTATTTTAGGTATTATTGAATCTATAGAACATATATTTTTATGTAGCTGTTTATATGCACAAATTCAACTCTCCTAGGAACATTTATGGGGTTTGGATGCATTTTATGTTATCTGGATTTTATCAAATTGTTATATGAAAACTATAAAAAAGCAGTTATGTTAATTATGTGCAGCACACACCATCAGTTTAAATCAGCCATTCATTTAAGCCTGTTTTATTAAACATATTTAATTGTATATAATTTACATATTTATTAAAGTACAAAACAGGTATGGGGCAAGCTTTTTTTTTTAAAAAAAATCCCACTTACTAAATTACTTATAGTGAATTTTGTTAACTAGTTAATGAACATATAGATGATGAATTTAAATGAAAAACCTGTTTTGAGAGTATATAGAAATGCATTTTACTCTTGAGAAGCAATATTTGTTTTTCTACTTTTAATAGTGCTATCCAAAATATATCTATATAAAAGGAGATACTCTTTTATGAATTACTTTCAATTACTCAAAAAAAACCCAGAGCACAAATAAATAAAACAATATTTATTTATAGTATTTAAATAATTATTTAAATTATTTAAATACTATTGATAAAATGAAAAGCTTTCAAGTGTTTTCCTGACCCGCTGGTGATGTCACTGAACTAGATTGGCTAGTGCCAGACCATGGGCGCTGCCATATTTTTTGGGGGGGGGGATTTTTTTGCTATTTTTTTTTATGTTTTGAAGGTTTTTTTCTGTTCTGCTGCTTGTAAAAGGGTCCTCCCACCCGCCCCCGGGTTTAAACTGACCTTTATTCCTTCCCCTGAAGCATAGCTGATTAGCTCCTCAGCTGTGTTTCGGACTGATTCCAGCTACTGAGCATGCGTGGAAGCCATATATATTGGGGGCGCAGGAGAGGAGCAGCAGGCAGAGCAGGCAGCCTGACAGCTCTCTCAGCACCACCCGGCAGCGTCGCAGGAGGAACAAGAGAAAGAGAGAGAGGTGTCTGGACACAGAGAGAGAGAAAGAGAGAGAGAAAAAGAGAGATGGCGAGAGAGAAAGGGACAGAGATGGAAAGAGAGAAAGAGAGAAATGGAGAGAGAGAGAAAGAGAGGGAGAGAGAGAAAGAGACAGAGGGGGAGGGAGACACAGAGAGAGACAGAGATGGAGAGAGAGAGAAAGCTATGGAGAGAGAGATGGAGGGAGAGAGAGAGAAAGGGAAAGAGACAGATGGAGACAGAGACAGGGACACAGAGAGACAGACAGAGAGAAAAAGAGAGAGAGAGAAGAGGAAAAGGGAGATGGAGTGGGACAGAGAGAAAGATGGAGAGAGAGAGACAGAGAGAGGGGGGAGGGAGACAGAGAAAGAGAGATGGAGAGAGAGAGACAGAGAGAGGGGGGAGGGAGACAGAGAATGAGAGATGGAGAGAGAGAGATGGAGAGAGGGACAGAGAAGGAAGGAATGTTTCAGATCTGATGATTAAGCACAGGAGGGCTTGGATGGATAAGAAAGATGA
>JANHGD010002912.1:88569-103059 GCA_027560375.1 Imantodes cenchoa
GCCCACCAAGCCATACCATGCCCACCAAGCCACGCCCACAGAACCAGTAGGGAAAATTTTTAGATTTCATCACTGCCCTGAGTCCTTCGGGAGTTGGGCGGCCTAGAAGTTTGAACAATAAATAAATAATAAATAAATATACACCAGGAAAGATATGAAAGGCTGCTGTATCATACTGCCTTGTTTCTCCTTAAATTCCATCAATCCACTGCTGTGCCTTGATTCCTCAACAATGTTCAGAGAGATCAATGTAGGTGTTCTATTCCTCCCAATCTTTGAATAATAGAATAGTAGAATTGAAAGGGACCTTGGTGGTCTTCTAGTCCAGCCCCCTGCTCAAGCAGGAGACCTTATACTATTTCAGACAAATGGTTGTCCAATCTCTTCTTAAAAACTTCCAGTGATGGAGGACTCACAACTTCTGAAGGCAAATCGTCTCTACATTACTTGGCTATGTTGTACTAAAAAATGATTTCTGTCCAGAATTGCTCAGAGTCTGGTGGCCTATAAATTCAATAATAAATAAATAAGGAAAATGTATGACAATGTTTGCATATTTAATAGACTAAGGCCTCATTTGCAGAATCAAATTAAATTATGGACCACTGACTGTAATTACAATGTACCTACATTACAGGGGCGGGTTCCTCCTATCCACATACCAGTGCGCTGCACATGTATCACCATGTTTTGCGTGCACACACGCTTGCTACACATGCACAGGCGTCTCCTCGCACAATTTTGCTTCCACGCATGCGCAGGAAGCAAAAAATCACAGAAATCTTGTGAGTGGATGCTCGCGCACGGGTGATTTTGGTGATTTTTTTGCTTAGGCGCATGCGCAGGAAGCAAAAACAAGGCAAAAATTCAAAAAAAGAGATGGTGTCGCGTCGCGTGCAAATTGCACAATCGGCAGGCCGCTACCGGAATGGTAGAGTGCACCGCATCGGTAGGAACCCACCACTGCTACAGTACCTCCGGAGAGTACCAGTGGAAAGATAACCTGTGCCTAATTTTTCGATACAAGTCATCTCCCACTCCCAGCACATATTATCCAAATGAACATCTTTTCTTTATGGAGTGTATCATTGATCTATATTTCTTTCCTGAGAATAGACAAGATATGGCAGGAACTTGCTCTGATTGTGTAGGAAAAGGTTTCAGAACTTTTAGATAGTGGGAAGATTGAATTTTGATAATAGAAACACACTATGCACTTATTTTCACTCTTAGCTATACAGCCAAGCTAGAAGCAATTTCTCATTATAATCTCAGTTAGTTACCAAAATAAGTTTGGTAATCCATACAGGAATGGTTTAAATAAATTTCCCCCTCTGCCAGTCAGATTTTGAGAAGTTTTCAGCTACATACGGGACCGCCTTCTCCCAGCAACAACCTCCCTCCGTCCAGTGCGCTCCCACAGAGAGGGACTCCTCCGGGTGCCGTCGGCCAAACAATGCCGACAGGTGGCGCCCAGGGGGAGAGCGTTCTCTGTGGGGGCCCCCACCCTGTTGAACAAGCTCCCCCCAGAACTAAAAACAATCCCGGACCACGATCCTTCAGAAAAGAATTGAAGACCTTCCTCTTCCGGCAGGCCGGGCTGGCGGATTGACCGTAGTGACACATTATATATTTTTATGAAATTTTAATGGGATGGAATTTTAATTAAATTAAATAAATGGATTTTAATTGGCAGGCTTAACTATAAGTTTAATATGTTTTAAACTTATTTATACTGTTTCTGTATTTTATTTTTTATATTGGCTGTTCACCGCCCTGAGTCCCTAGGGAGAAGGGCGGTATACAAATCGAACAAAATAAATAAAATAAATAAATAAATCTGGTGTTTCATGTTTCTGCAGGCTTCTCAAGATTTGTCTGGCCACGGTTTGTGGGTTCTGCTGGGAGCTTGCGCCATTCGCTTTGGACTTGTTGTTGACTGAGTATGACGTCATCAGGGAGACGGATCTTCAGAAAATTCAACCCAGTCCATAGAGCTAGAGTAACCCATCCATCCTGGACTCTTCCTTCGATCCTCAGAAAAAGAGCATATCAGGTAAGAACCAACGCTCCTTTTAACCTCAGATAAGAAAGTACCTGGAAAGAATTGTGCTACATTTCAGTCACAAAAGTCACAACATGTTTCTATTTCTATGGTCAATATTACTAGGTATGGATTTCAAATTTTGAAATCTTTTGAAATTTGAGTGCATTAAGAAATTACAAATCTAGTCTTCATGTTTAGAAAGTAATTTGTTCTACTTTTCAATGAAATTGAAAAGCCCTCAATATCTATCTTCTTTATTTCTGTTTTGAAATCTATCTGCCCATTTCAGTTGCAATGTGCATTAGTTATCCATGTGTGCCATGATTTCTAATTTTTTATTTTTCAAAGTGGGGAGAATTCATTTAAAAAACAGCTGCCAAATTGTGCTATAAAAATTGATCTTGTTAGTATAATGTACATAATGATGGATTTAAAACAAAGGGAAACGGTTTCAGTAAATCTATTTAAGAATGTTGCAAATGTTAACTGTCAAATTGGTAAATATACTTGCCCATACTGCAAAAAATATACATCATCAAGATATTGTGTAGATTTTTGCAAGTTTACCAGTCATAAATTTCATAAAGAATAAAACTATTAAGAAAATAATATTTGCTATGATTCTCCTAATCATTTAAGCAGAGTTACTTGGACTGATCAAATTTCCATTTGAAAACTGGAAAATATTTCAATATTCAACCATTTCCAACAAAGATTCACAATTAAATCTCATTATTGATGATTCTGTCAGTATATAGTTGTGATACTTTCACACAACAAAATATATTGCTTAGATGGAAATGACTTTATCATTTTGCTTTGCAATAAGTAAATAATACCATATGTGTATATTTATATGAACCTTACAGAAGAATTACAGAAGAACACAAGACAATGCTAATCAACATTTACTTAATTATAAGACATTGGGATAAAACAATTGTTCATGTGATATATCTGTGATACTTTTGAATGCATATCACAAATTATCATTCTATGATAAAAAAAATATTAAGTGCAAACCAGCACATGTGACATAATGTCATTCATGAGCATCACAGGAAATACATGGCTGGCAGAAAGTATGAAAAAAAGAAGAGACAGCATGGCAAAATAAGTTTATTGGCACAACAGTCAGCCTAGAAAGAAAGAGATTTTTAAATAAAGCGAAACAAGCATAAGTCAGAAATGGATGTCAAAAGTCCTCAATTCAAAATAGCAAGTCAGAATGTTTTTGAATCAATAGCAATGTCAATTCAAGGCCACTTTCCACATTATGCTTTTCATTTACACAAGATTTGCTCCTCGGAAGGATTTATAATTTCCAGTCAAATTTATCTATTAAAAACAGATCTCACCGAATTCAGTGAGACATATTCCTAGATAAGCATGGCAAGTTTGGTAGCATAAATCTGATAACACAAGCTGCTACTGGCACAATTAGTCTTTAATGTGTAAATTTTTTGTCATATAGCATATAAGATAGGAAACTAGCATTCCTAGGAACAAAAATAAATCAAAGAAGTGGAAAAGTGGTTTCCATCACAAAGAACATGATGATAATGCATGAAAAATATATTCTCATAGGTCAGTTTGGAAATAACACTACTACATGCTGTAGCAACTCTCCTGTAAGGATCAGGATGATTCCATCAGAGCCATCATCGTACAAAGTTTGGCAGGGAGTGGGCACTACTGACTTTCTTTTCTTCTCTCCTACCCATCCACTAATTGTGCAAGTGGAAGCAGGAGGCTTCTCGTAGTCAAACCACTGCCATTTCTCCCTAATGCTCTCCTTCCAAATGTCAAATGGCTGGAAATCACCTTGCTGAATTCAGGGATTGCAAGAATGATGCCCATTGGCAGAAGGAGCAGAAAATTTTAATAGGTGGGAATGGAAGTGGTTGACTCAGCACTAATGATAAACAACTGTAATTTACCTTCATAAGGAAAAACAGAAAAGCACAGGGGCTAAGAAAGGCAGCACTGGTTCTATTCCTAAGAATGATTCCTGAACATAAACAAGCTTTGTTATCTGTGTGTGCATTTAGCTGTTGTTAATTAGTGTAAAGACATTGATTTCCTCTTGAAACTAATAGTTTTTTAATTAGGAAACTATGAACTTCAATTTTCAGTTGGAAAGGAGTAAGACATTTAGACCAGAATTGGCTCCTCCTTATGCTGCAAATTTCCACCAGGTTTTGTTTTTTAAAGATAATAATTCCAGTAGCATGGAATTACACGGAATAGGATAAAGGACAAATGAATAAAACATGCATTCAATGAATACATGAAAAGTGACTTAAAATTCATTCATTGACAATGTGTCTTCCCATCACAAGGTGCAATGAAGCAACTATTCCAGGCATTGGATCCACCAATAAAACAGGCACTATGTTTTCTAATAGTTCAATATGTGGTGCTTGCAGTGAGCACATTACAATGGGTCACTTTGAAGACCACTGAGAGCACCATACATAGGAGAGGTGATTGGCCATCAAGTGGCAATTTTACTACTCCTGGAAGAAAGCCTGTGAGAGGGATCAGGTGGGTCCCTTTAGGCTGCCTTTTTTCTCTAACTATTTGCTCCGCGGAAGCAAATAGCTCCGTGTGTTGCACTCCGTGTATTTGCTCCGTGTGTTGCACTTGGCATTTATGCATTCAGCATTACTGAGAAAGTATTTCACATTATGCACAGGGGTAAGAGGTAGCATTCTCTCACCCGGTGGGAATAGTTATCACTGAGATTCAAATAGATAGCAATTCTCCCTGATTAATGTAGCCAATGATACTTTGGCATGTATGGTTTTTGGCTTTTCCCTATTCATGCACATTGAAGGCATAAGTGCACTCGTATGAACATTCCTATAGAAGCCTGAGGTTGTACACTGTTGGATTATGTTACTGCATTGGAGTTGAGGATATTCTTCATGTTCCTTCAAGTCTATGTGCTTGGAAATCAAAAATTTAATATTGTACATCTTAAAGTACTTACTATTTCTCCTGCCCTGCTCTTGCAGTCTGCATTCATTCAGTTTAATTTTCTGGAGAAAACATTGAGGGTATATATAATAGTGATACTGCAATCTCCCCTTTCCCCTTTTACTAATAGAAAATCTTTTGGAGGAAGAAGCAAATTGGGGCAATACAAATTCTGCTGATCCAAGGGGGCATGCTGCAATATAGTTTTGCTGCTAGGTCAATTCTTTTAAAAGAAATACTCCCAATCCAGCATGAAATTAAACGAGGTGAGAAGGAATGGTTCTATATTTGACTTTGATTGGTTTTGTAGAATTGCTATAACTTTTTTTTAGTACAAATCTGTTCTTTACTAGGATTTCTATCCACTATTACATCTATACAAGGCTGTGATTTTCCAAACTGACCTAGGTTAAAAAAAAAATAATCTCCAAAAAACAGAGACTAAAATGGCGCAGAAGTACTATTGAGCCAGCACTTTAGTTCTGAGTCCCGTAGAAAAGTGCTGCAGTGCACCCAGGCAGAGTTATCTATATTTATATTAATATAGATAAACTGGTTTTTGACTGCATAGGTATACTGTATGGGCACATGTATATACATATGCATATGCATATACATGATCCCCCCCCCAAACTGTGCCAGAATAAGAGATGAACAGCTGATATTCTTGGTCACCCCATAAAAACTGTAAAAACATAATGTGAAGAACTATGGTGTCTGTTTAACAAATGAATGGTTTGTTTCATACCCTTTAACTCTAATCCAAGATGCTCTGCCAATACAGAAAAAAGAAGAAAAAGAGAAGATAAATATATTTGTAAGAGAAGTTTCCAAATGTTAAAAAAACATCAAGCATGTATTTAGAATAGCTTGCTTTTGGCTAATCAACATTTGAGGGGCAGTATCAAAAGAAAACAGTATTGTTAGCAAAAGTACAAAAATAGCAGATACACACACACAAGTCGAGAATCTTTCTATAGAGAACTTTCTTTCTTGCTACGTTTCTGTGATACTAGGCACCTTCAAAAAGGATTCAGAATAAATACCTCAGACTCTGCATGAGCACTCTTTACATAAGCACTCTTTACATAAGCAGCTCAACTTTTAAAGACTTCTATGTAGCCTTGAAAATGGGCGTTGTTACTCACCTGATACGCCCCTTCTCGTAGGGTGGAGCTAGCCTCCAAGGATGGGAAGACACTGCCTACTAGCCAATCAGGACCGAGTCTGAACTATAAAAGGTGCCTCTCGGCATATAACCCTCCTCTTTAGGCGAGGTACGAAGTCCAGACCAAGTTCTCCCTTAAAGACATAACTTTAATATAGAACTATTTACGCACCTCTTAAAATGCCCAGGAGTAGACCCTAATAAGGGTGGGTCTTGAAGGCTAGCTCCACCCTACGAGAAGGGGCGTATCAGGTGAGTAACAATGTCCATTCTCCATAGTGGGTGGAGCTAGCCTCCAAGGATGGGACATACCATAGCCCCTGTCCCTAGGGAGGGCAATCACTCCTGGGCCCAGAGTCCACTCCCTCGACACCGTATGGTAATACACTGAGTCCAAAGGACGCCTCCTGAGATACAAAGGGGTCCAGCTTATAATGTCGGACAAAAGGGGTCAGGGAAGTCCACGTGGCCACTCTGCATATCTCTAGGAGGGATGCATTCGCCCTCCATGCTGCTGTAGTTGCTGCGCTACGCGTGGAGTGTGCCATCAGTCGATCCGGACAAGGCAAGGACAATGCCGCGTAGGCTGCCGAGATCTCCTTTATCCATCTAGTGAGCGTAGCCGACGACACCTTGTTCCCCAGTGACCTGGGTGAGAAGGAAATGAAGAGGGCCTCCGACTTGCGAATGGAGGTGGTACGCTGTATGTAGATTTGTAATGCCCTGCGGACATCCAGCAGGTGCCAGCGTTTCGCTGTATCTGAGCTCAGACTGGAACAAAAGGAAGGGAGTACTATCTCCTGTGCCCGATGGAAAGAGGAGTTAACCTTTGGCACAAATGTTGGATCCAGTCTAAGTACCACTGCCTCAGGCTGGAAAGTACACAGGTCGGCTCGAATCAAGAGAGCCGCTATCTCAGATACTCTACGAGCAGAGGTTATCGCCACTAAAAAGACTGTCTTGAGGGTGAGCTCCCTGACCGGAACAGACTCCAATGGTTCAAAGGGGGGCTCCATGAGTGCCTGGAGTACCTTGTGCAGGTCCCAGGAAGGATACCGGTGTACCACCAGAGGACAGAGGTTAGAAACACCCTTAAGGAATTTGTATACAAGTGGGTGGACCGACAAGGATGAGAGGTTGCCACAAGTTAAGACAGTGGATAATGCAGCGAGTTGGCGTCTGAACATGCTAGGGGCAAGACCCCTTGCCAATCCCTGTCGCAGGAATTGAACACCCTGACTATGGACAAATCGACCGGGGAATACCCCACCTGGTGGCACCAGTCCCTGAAGGCTCGCCAGGTAGCTGCATACACTCTGTTGGTAGATGGTCTCCTGGGGGCCAACATGATTTCTGCCAGATCCTCAGGAACCTGCCGGTGCCTCAGAGTGATCCACTTCAAGTGCCAGGCAGTCAGCTGAAGCCGGTGTGGATCTGGATGCCTCGCTGACCCCTGGGCAAGCGACCACTCTGTCTGAGGGATCCTCCACGGTGATGATATGGACATGGCAATAAGGTCTGCGATCCATGGTCTCCGTGGCCAGTGTGGGGCGAGGAATATAACCTCTGCCCTCAGTTGTCTGATCCTACGAAGGACTCTGGGAATCAGGGGAAGAGAGGGAAAAGTGCAGAGAAGACCCTGAGGCCATGGGTACCTTAAGGCATTGGTCCCCTCCGCCCCCGGTGTGTAATAGCGGTTCAGAAACCTGTTCAGTTTGGCATTGTATGGACTGGCAAACAGGTCCATTACCGGTTGGCCATATCTTAGGACCAGTTGTCAGAATGTCTGAGTGGAGACTCCACTCTGCCTGGCTGATCTCGTGTCAGTTGTGCCAGTCCGCCGTGGAGTTTTCCACCCCTGCTAT
The DNA here is from genome assembly GCA_027560375.1 of Imantodes cenchoa. Lineage (NCBI taxonomy): Eukaryota > Metazoa > Chordata > Lepidosauria > Squamata > Dipsadidae > Imantodes > Imantodes cenchoa. The sequence continues at coordinate 96,632 of JANHGD010002912.1, forward strand.
ATGGTCTGCCACTAGAGACTGAAGGTGTGCTTCAGCCCACCGCCCTAGACCTTTCGATTCTGACATTAGGAGTCTGGACAATGTCACCCTCTGTCTGTTGATATGGGCCTTTGCCACCACATAATCCATAAGGACCAGTACGTGGGAGCTGGACAACTGTGACAGGAACGCCTGGAGAGCCAGGTGAATTGCCCTGAGTGCCAGTACATTGATGTGTAGCCACGATTCCTCACAGAACCAGGTACCCTGAACCATGTCGGATTGGAGGTGGGCACTCCACCCCGTGAGGCTGGCATTGGTAGTGACTGTGACCCTCTCCGGTTCCAGGAACGATGATCCTTGGTCCAGCGCCGGAGACAGCCACCACTGGAGCGATCGACGGACGGTGACGGGTACCGGAACCCTGGAAGCGGATGCCCTGCGGCCTGCCCTCTGAAATGGAAGAAGAAACCATAGCCGGTTCCTAGATTGCAGGTGAGCCCATGGCATGCTGTGAATTGCCGATATCATGTTCCCTAGAAGGGAGGAAAGGGTACGCAGGGCCACCTTGGTGGAGGCTCTGACCTGCCTGACAGAGCCCTCAAATCCTCCCTCCGCTCTTGAGAAGGGAAAACCTGCAATCCAAGGAATTGATGAGTGCTCCTAGGTGCGTAATCTCCCTGCTGGGTGTTAGCTGACTTTTGTCCATGTTCACCAAAAACCTGTGGTCCTGGAGAGCCGTCAGTTCCACCTGAATGTCCTGTTCCGCCTAATGGAAGGAGGAGGACTGGATGAGGATGTCATTCAGGTAGCATTGGACGCGGACCGGGATCGCGTGAAGATGGGCAGTCAGGGCGGCCAAATTCTTTGTGAAGACCGTAGGCACTGAAGAAAGGCCAAACGGCAACGCCTTGTATTGGCCATGGGTCTCCGCGTAGGTGAGTCTCAAGTATTGCCTGTGTGACTCATGGATTGGAATGTGTAAGTAGACCTCTGAAAGGTCGAAAGGGCCAAATAGTCATCCCTCTGTATACCGTCCATGATAGAATGGAGGGTAAGCATCCTAAAATGGTGAAAAACCAAAAATATATTCAAACGTTTCAATTCAAGTATTGCCCTCCAAACCCCTGAGGGCTGTGGAACAATAAACAGGATGAATAAAATCCTAAACCCTGTTGATCCCTTGGAACGGCTTCTATGGCCTTGATATTTAACAAATGCTGTATGGCCTCATTCCTGAGGGCCCCTTTAGTAATACAACCAGATAAGGGACAACGTATGAAAAAAAAAAACCATGGAGGAGAGCGCCAAACTCAAGTTGCAATCCCTCTGATATTAACTTCTGACCCATTGGTCAGTGGTATTTTCCTCCCAGCGACTGCAGGAGAGTAGTAGCCTACCTCCTATGGGAGGGACCTGAGCCCCTCTACTTGTAGCGGCGGAAAGGGCGACTGCTGCCCCCGGGAGAGGGCTGCTTGGATTGAGTAGGTCTGGGAGGATGTTCCTGAGCCGTGCGCTAGCACCAGGCCCAGGTATTGTTAGCTTGCCATCTGGCGCCCCCTGGGACCATTGAGGACGGCTATATGGATAGCTGAACCCCCTGGGATTGTGCCTGGGGGAAAGGTCTGGTTTCTGATTACCCTTCTTGGTGTTGGAGGGTAAGATTTTCTCTTTTGTTTTTAGTCTCGATTACAAAGGGATCGAGAGCCGGCCCAAACAAGGAATGTCCTGTAATAGAGCGGAGGCCAGACGCCACTTGTGCTTGGCGTCAGCTGGCCAGTTCCAGAGCCAGTGCATGCGCCTGGCCATTGTGGCTGAGCCCCTGGCCTTGGATGCAAATCGTGCGGCCTGCAGGGATGAATCAGATATGAATTGCACCGCAGCCATGAGTTTGTTGAAGACCTTCTGCGCCCGGACCTCGTCGGGCAGCAGGTGCTCCTGTAGATTGTGCAACCACTTGACAGACGTGGGCGTGAAGAAAGATGTAGTAGTGCATGCCTTAACAGTCCAGGCAGTCGCCTGGTGGGCCCTCTGGAGGGTCATCTCCGTACGCCTATCTTTGGGTTGAAGGAGGTCCTCCGAATCCCCCGGCACTGGGCTTTCGAGTAGAGGGCAAGGAGCAGTGCATCCACCGGAGGTATTGGCACAATGTGCACAAACAGCAGTGGCATGTGAACGACCTCATCCTGAGGTGCGGATTGCTGGAACAGCGGGTCCACCAGTTGAGCCTCCGTGGTTGGTTTGGCCTGGGAGGCCAGTAGATTAGCTGTAGCGCGTGCCTTGTGTAACAAGGAGCGGAACAGGCCTGGGTGGAAAAGCCCTGATGTGGAGGTTGGAGGAGGCTCCAGGTCCTCGTCGTCGGACAATTGTATGCCGCTGCTCTCAGGAATAAGGGGCAGTTCCAGAATTATCACCAGATGTGCCTCATGAGTAGTCACGACCTCCTCAATGGAGCCCTCTGACAAGCGTGGAGAGAGCTGCCCCTGTGTTGCCTGGGGTAGATGGCACTGGTAGTAGGGCAGCTGAAAGCCATAGGGCGCCTGAGCATGTCCAGAATATGACATGTTTTGCATTGCTGCTGCGAGACCAGCCTTGATGGTCTCATTGATCCTCTCCTGTACTTCTGAATCCTGCAGGGGGTCAGGCGGTGGTGGAATCAAATTCTGCCCAGGACCCTGTGGTTGGTCAGGAGCCACCCAAACATCCACTTGAGGCCTAGAAAGATTCAGGTTGTCCAGTGACATGAAATCTGACGCCCTGCTGGAAGGAGATCCGCGAGGGGTGGAGTCTTTAGACCTAACCAAAGAGGGGTCTGAGGACTTGGAACATGCCCCTTGTGATGCTCCCTCTGATGTCATGTGAGGGGCCGCCACAGTCCCCTCCACTCTATGTATAGGGGAGCGGTCCCTAGGGGCTGACCCAGTGGTGATTTGTGAAGTTCAAGCTGTGGTCTGCCTAGATGACTCACCCTTGTGTGACATCTGTTTATTCTTAACAGGTTTTTAACTCATTTTGCCAGCAGACAGAAACAGGTGCAGCCTTTGCGAGACAGAAAGGACAAAGGGCCTGATTACTGGAACTCTGCTAGGTAAGCCAGGGGAAAGCCCCCGCTGCTGTGGAGGGCGGGGCTTCTCCGAGTGTGGGTGGAGGAGGCCCCCAATGACGTCCCAGAGCGGTTGAGTTATAGAAGAATAGCCCTATGCCACCCAAAGGGTAAATCCAGTTGTGCCATTGGCTAGGAAGGGGGTTTGCCCCTCCCCTATGGACTGACTGTATTAGGGCTGCGCGGGGATGCCCACGGGACCCCCGATGACGCGCCCCTCAGGTGTAGTGCGCTGAGGGGCTCCGCTGCCGGCAGTCAGGCGCTGGGCGGGGCTCACCGGGAGGCTTTTCCGGCGAGCCGCAGCATTCCATGATCTTCACACTGACGCGCCTGTCAGGTGTACAGTGGCTGCCCTGCAGGTCGGCAGAAGCTGGGCGTGCTAGACGGAGGCATTATTGACAAGCCGCAGTGCTTCCGGCTCCTTGCGCTGATGCGCCTGTCAGCTGTAGAGCGGCAAGCCCTGTGCAGGTCGGCAGAAGCTGGGTGTGCCCGTCGGAGGCGTCATATATAGCGGGTGCGGCGCTTCCGGCTCCTCGCACTGATGCGCCTGTCAGCTGTAGCGCGGCAATAATTGCTCTGTCAGCAGGCAGGCGCTGGGCGGGCTCCTTGGATGCCTGCAGGCCAGCCTCAGCATGACGTGGTGTCTGGTCTCCTTGCCTCCTTAGACCAGCAACAGCACGGGCCAATCAGGAGGCCACTGATGACATCAGGAGGCGAACTGCTCACCAATGGCCTTTCGCGCCAAGCGCGAATTAGCTCTTTTCTTGATATCGGTAATTGAAAAGGCCTAGGGGAGGAGGCCAGGCCTGCTCCATGAGCCCTTTTCTAGATACCGGTAATTGAAAAACGCCTAGGGGAGGAGGCCAGGCCTTCTCCAGAGGCAGGAAATGATAGGAGGAGGGGGGGTCTGTCAAAGCCTAATCTGGCACCCCTTCAGTGGCACTGTACCAGCCCTTGAGCCCGATCTGGCACCGGTGGCTGGGGCCTCGACAGCCTGTGCCCTAGTCCGGGCTGGCTGGAGGCCTAGGTGCCTGATGGCCTTAGGCCCGATCCTCCCAACGCTCAAGATGACCAAGTCACCCACGGGGCACGCTGCTCTCAATATTGTACAGCCTCACGTTTAGCTGGAAACTATCCTCGAAGGATGGGAGAACAGGGTCCCACTTGGCTAGGACCGAGTCTAAAGAGGGGGTTTGCAAGAGTACAAACCTATGGAGAAATATGACAAAGAGTAGTATTTGTGAAAACTGATTGCACCCTTGTTTCTTTTCTTTTTATCCTGTACCATGAGATGAGTGGTATATAAATTTGATAAATCAATAAAATAAATTAACTGTACTCTGAATATTTCTTAAAAGGGACCAGTGCAGTGGATATTCTTATGTGCATATTTTCCCAGGAAAAAATCTTTTAACATTTATATGAAATTTCTTGTATTGTAATCTTCTCAAGAATAAGCTAGTTTTCTAGCCTATTTTTGTCAGCTTTCTCACCAGTCCCTGCAGCTGTGTTTTAACAATAGTTTGACTAGCAGGTGGTAATGTTTATTTCCATGCCATGCAAAGTAAATTTTCATTTGCTCATTCTTCATATTTAAGGGTTAGATTCAGAGGCTGGTTGAAGTGCTGACATCCCTGATTGAATGTCAGTTTTGCATCTCTGTTTTAAGCACTGGAACTGAATGAGCTGGACTGACAGCTTGACTTTTTGCTGCTATTCAAATTCTAAGGCTAGCATCCCTGCCTTATCTTGTAAATCTCTGTTCAATATGTGACATGTTCTATTTTATATAAACTATAAGAATCATCACATAAAGTTACCATATTTGTGAGAACAGTTCTCATACTTTTAATATATTAAAGGCTTGAATTGATTTTTAGTTTATGGTTCCATAACTGATGGTGGTGACTTTTTCTACTAGAAATTTGTGCTTCAAAATTCCAACATAGAACTTGATGGAGGGACTAACATAAAATGTATTTCTCTTTGCTGCTATTTAGCAGCTTTCTAGATTTTGTAGCACAGTTCTGGTAGAGTAACTTACATTTCAGGCATCAGATATTTTCTATCTGAGTAAATTGATAAATGAAGCCACATGCAGTAGTTAGCTCCAAATTATGAGATGTGTAAAGAGCTCCTCTAACATTTATACAGCTATACAATAAGAACCATGGTAGTACAGTGGTTAGACTGCAGTACTGCCGGCTTCTTCCGCTGACTGCCAGAGGTTCAGCAGTTCAATTCTCACTTGGCTCAAGGTTGACTCAGCCTTCCATCCTTCCGAAGTCAGGTAAAATGAAGACCCAGCTTGTTGAGGGAAATATGCCAACTCTGTAAACCACTTAGAGAGGGCTGTAAAGCACTGTGAAGTGGTATATAAGTTTAAGTGCTATTGCTATATGCAAAAATCTATCTCTCATGAGAAAACTATAATGGTGGAAGAAAGAAGAGGATGAGCAGTAGCAAGACAGATGGAATAGATTACAGCAGTGATTGCTGCACTTTTGGAAGGCTGGGGACAAATCATCTGGGAGAAGGTCTATCTTTATGGTCGCAGAGAGTTGGCACTAACTCTATTGATGACATCATCGATCAATTTAAATAACTATAGGTATACTATGAAGAACTGAAAGAAGAATATATGTCTTAAATCACGGGTGTCAAACTCGATTGTGTCACGTGATGACATGTGACGTATCATGACTTTTTGCCTTTGCGAATCTGGGGTGGGTGTGGCCTGTGTGTCACGCATTCGGCCCATAGGCCACCAGCTTGGCACCCCTGTCTTAAATCCTATCCATTAATGAAACACACTGCCTTATTAGGATGTCTGATTGCAAATAAGAATTGGTATGTTTATATGAATGAGTTACCTTGACCCTACATTAGACAAATTTTCTAGCAATTGTGCAGACAAGAACGTAAAAGATGTACTCTTTGATGTGAATAGTATATATAGCTCTGGAGTTCCTTTGTATAATTTATCTTTCATTAAAGTGGGTAGAGCAGGGGTCTGCAATCCTAAACACTCAAAGAGCCATTTGGATCTGTTTCCCACAGAAAAGAAAACACCACAAAATCTGGGTGAGCATGGCTAACTCAATGTCACTCACTCAGACCCAGTCACATGACCCCCCCAGCCACATCTACCCAGTTGGTCATTAAGGCAGACAACTGGTTGTTAAAAAACACCGGAAGCCACAAAACTCTGACACCCCTCTCCCGCCCCCTCTCTCCCCTCTCTCTGTATCTCTCTGTGTATCTCTCAAGTCTCTCTCCCCACCTCTCTCTCCCACCTCTCTGTATCTTTGTGTGAGTATCTCTCTCTCCCACTCTCTCCCTCTCA
>JANHGD010002913.1:27425-45935 GCA_027560375.1 Imantodes cenchoa
ATTGCCTGTAAACTGCCCTGAGTCCGCAAGGAGAAGGGCGGTATAGAAATAAATAAATAAATAAATAAATAAATAAATAAATAAATAAATAAATAAATAAATAAATAAATAATGTTACCAGTAAGGTGTCCTGGGACTTCAGTCCAATATAAAAACTATATCACATTTTTCTCACGTTACTACCGTATGAGATCTGCCCTCCTACTTTGGTTACTCTTTCTGATCTTTTAAGTGTGGTATCTTAAGCTTTCAAACCATAAAAAAGATTACATATACGCACAAAGACACACCAGTACACTATTCTAGCTAATATACATGCAATGCACAAGATCTGCTCTCTTTTGCACATTAAGGAAAGAAGAAACAATCACAGACTTTTATAAATAACATTTAAAATTAATTTTACACCTCAGAGCAACTACTTCATTCTGGTAGGAGGCTCTTTCTTTCTCAGCTTCTTCTTGGAAAGCTTTTGTCTGGTTCAAGTCCCTCTCAAGTTCATCTACTTTGGCTTTCAGTTTCATTATGTCAGTTGTTGCAGAATTAGTTCCTTCTTTAGCCTACGGAAGAGAAATACATTAAGAAAACAGTTAACTTTTTTTGAATGTTTTGCTATAATTACATTTTTTCAACCAGTAAATTCAAATGTATGGAAAGAAAACAAAATAGTAAAAAAATTATCTATCTATCTATCTATCTATCTATCTATCTATCTATCTATCTATCTATCTATCTATCTACCAATCAATCAATCAATCAATCATATTATATATGTACATATACATACATACATAAATACATATATGCATACACTTCTACTCTGAAGAAGTAAGTCCCACTGTCTTCGATGTTACCTACTCCAGGGTGAGCATAATTTTGCAACATTAGCCTCTATTTTGTATAATATTGTAAGGCATCAACTTACCAGTCTGTCCCTATCCACTTGAAGACTCTTCAAATTATGTTTATGTGAACTAATCTCAGTGTTGCAGTCATACGGTATAGAAACTGGGTTTGTGCCCTGTTTAGGTTCATGAGCTACTCTCAGCTTAGAAAGTTCCCGCAAAAGTCTTTCTCGATCATCCTGAAGACTGGCCATAGCCTTAGAAAAGGCATTCATCTGTTGAACATAAGTCTCATACTTAGAGGAAAGTCTACTAATTTCAAGGTTTTGGATTTTCAATCTCTTGCACAGGTTTTCAAATTCATCAGTCAGCTGATGAAGAGTGAAGTTGCCTTCAGTTTTTAACAGTGTCTGACTTAATAAGGCATTTTTTTCCATCACACCAAGAATATTTGATTTAAAATCTTTGACTTCAGCTTCATATTTATCAGCTTGATTTTTTTCATATGCAAGTTCAGAAGTAGATTTGCTTTGAAAAAACTTGACATCTTCCATTAATCTCTCTCTATCATGCTGCAGAGCTATCATAGCTTTTCCAAAAGATTCAAGTTCAGATCTTAGTTCTTTATGTTGGACTTCTAACACCCTTTGTGGTAATTCAGTGGTTTCATTGTCCAGTAATCTAGCATCACTGTTTCTATTTATTTTCTCTTTGATAAAAAATTCCTGGAGTGCAGGTAATCGCTCTAAATTTTCTTCAGGCCCTGAATCAATATAAGGTTCTTTTTTCTGATCAAGTCTATTGCCTTCCAAATGCATTTTATTTATGGAAGCAATCAGAATCTCCGAGTCACACACTTTTGATGTTAATTTTCCATTTTCCAGTCTTAGACAGTCAATTATCTCCTCCTGTACTTTCATGGACTGTTGGAGTTCCTTCTTTTTTTTCAGAAGTTCAATGTTTTCCTGTTGAAGGCTCTCAATGCAATCCGATTTTTCTGTCAGTAAATCTTCCAATTGGATATCTTTTAGTGACAACACTTGATTCATCTCTTCCCTGCACTGTAAGAGTTGTGCAGTGCGCATTGCGTTTTCAGAATGAAGATCATCTATCTGATTCAAGAGCTTCCTTATTTCTTGTTTCAATGTCCTAGTCTCATTAGCATTGTCAGTTATCAACCTCTCTTTCTCAGATAAAGCATCTCTGTGTTCACGCTCCAGATATTTATGCTTAGAAAAAAGAGAATCTCTGTCATTCTGAAGCGATGACATTGCCTTCTTTAAAGTATCTATCTCACTGGCAATCTCATTCCTGTCTTCAGCTGCTTTGTCAGCTTTCATCTGTACATTTTTAAATTCCTTTTGCATCTCCTGACAAGTTTCATCCGACTGCTCTTTGGCTATCTGTAGACATTTTATCTGCTTCTCATATTCCGAAATCAGCTGTGGATGCAGTGTTTGTATCTGAGCGAGATAGCCAGAAGCGTCTTTTGATGAAACCATGACAGAAATTTTCGAGTCTTTCTTATTCAGCATTATCTTCAATTGATCAGAAATGGCCAACTGCTTTTTCAACTCAGCTTCGGCTTCACTTTTTTCTAACAGAAGCTGTTGTGTTTCCTGTTCTTTTCTTGTCAAATTTTTCTTCAGTGCTTCCATCTCTTTTTCAACAGTATTACTTTTTATAAGGTGGTTAAGAGATTTGTTTTCTTTAATTAATGCATGCAAAGCATCTTCTTTTGATGCCAGAGCAGTTGTCAAGATATGCAGTTTATTCCACAAAGTGATATTCTCTGCCTTTATTTGAGAAAACTCATTGAAATTGTGTGAATCCACGGAAGACTGCATTACACCCTTGGCTTCTTCCGACACAGGACTTTTAAGTTCCGATTCTTGAATTTGAGACATTTTTACTTCTGTTTCTTCTTGTAAGGATGTTATTAATCTATCACTGGTCTCTGCTTGTTGCTCTTTATTCTCAATTATTCTGTCCCTCTCTTTTGGAAGAGAGTAGGGAAAAGCTGTCAATCTCACTAGGTCATCATTCAGCTCATTTTGAAGGTTCTTATTCTGAGAGTCCCTAATGTCGGCTTCTCTCTGCGTATGATGTTCACCAAGGATTTCCTTTTTCTTTTGCTGAAGAATATGGAATTTTTCTTCAAAGTTTGACCATTCTTTTGGGCAAGTTGTTTTTAGTTTCTGAAGGCCATGTTCATATTGTCTCTTCTGAACTAATATCTGATTCTCTTTCTTTTTAAGCTCTTTTTTACTGTTTAGGTTTTCAATGGTTAGTTTCTCTATTTCAGCCTTAGCTTCATCCAACAAAGTCTTCTGTGAAGAGAATTTTTCAGTTAGAGTCTGCAATTCTTCATTTGATTTAATAAGTTTTTCTTCTGCGTTGCTTAAATCTTTCTCAGTTTTTTCATTTCTTGTTTGTGACAATTTCAGTGACTTTTCCAAATCTAAAATTATTAGCTGGTATTTAATAGAATCCGTTTGCAATTGGTTAATTTCTTGCTGTTTTTCCTTGAGCAGCTCTTGTAATTCCTTTGTTTTGTTCTTTGTCCCATTATTGTCCCTCTGGGCAGATTTTATTTTTTCTTCAAATACTCTGATAACTTGCTGCTGCTCTTCTTTTTCTCTAATTGTGCTAGTTTTCTCTGATTCTATATCTTCCAGTTGCTGTGTGAGTAAATTTATTTGTAATTCCTTGGCATTCAATCTGTCTGTCATTTGATCCAATTTTTTAATATGATTGAGCAACTCGGTCTCCAAAAATTCTTTTTCATTTTTTACTTTATAAGATATTTCTTGAACATTTTCTAATTCTTCTTGTAACAGAGATTTGTCATCTTCTAATATTTTAATTTTCTCATCCAGGCTTACTATTTCTTGATTAAAGCTTTTAGAATAATTTTCTAAATTAAATAAATTGTCGGTATCTTGATCGTCTTTTAATCTTTCTGATATAATTTTGTTTTCTTGTTTTAAAATATGCATACTTTCCTCTTTTTTCCCTAAGAGCTCTTCAGTTAACAAATGAATATATTTTGCTAAGGAGTCTCTTTCACTAATCTCAGATGATACATCAAATTTGTTCAATCCCAATTGGATTTGGAGATCTTTCAGAGCAGATTTTATAAGATTAAAATCCTCCCAAAGAGATACATTTTCTTTCTGATTTTTTTCTAGGTCTTGTTTTAATGTCTCACAGATTTCTTTTAAATGTTTATTTTCTTCTATTAGCTTATTGTTTTGAAGAGCAGATTCATCAATCATTTTTTTATGTTCTTCCAAACTTAAGTTGTGCTTAGAAGCCTGCTCTTCTGCTTTAGTATATAGTTCAGTGATTTCTTTGCTTTTTGATTCAACCAGTTGTTCTAGCTGATCTTTCACAATGGCATTTTCACCCCTTGCTTCTTGAAGCAACTTTTGAAGTTGCTGTTTATCAGACTCTTTCAAACTTATTTTATGAAGAGCTTCCTGTTTTTCTTTTCTAGTCACATCAATAACCTGCCTCATTTCTGCTATTTTACAACTAACATTTTCATAGGCCTGAAGTAATGATTCATATTCTTCCTTTAACTCATTATGTTTAGCTTTCCAATCTGTCAATTCAACTGTCTGAGAATCCTTTAAGGAATTTAATTGAAAAGAAAAGGCTTCTTTCTCCTGGGCTATAGTTTCCATTGTAGACTTGAGACTTTCACACGCAGCAGTTAGATTTTCATTTTCAATTAATAAATCAGCATTTTCTGTTGCAAGAACCTCCTTTTTACACAAAATGTCATTCACATCTTGTTTGTCTCTGCTCAACTCAGACACTAGAAGTTCAAGGGCATCAGTCTTATTAACTAATTCTTTGTTTTCCAACACGAGCGCCTCCATTTGACCTTTCAGAACTTGGTTTTCTTTCCGAGCTTCCTTCCGTGATATTAAAGCAGCTTGCAGCTTTCTTTGCAGATGGCCCCCAATTTTTTCTTCACACTTCTGTTGTTGGAGTTGACAGTTCTCTACATTTATATTTTGTCCCGGGGTTATTTCTAATGGCAGATGATCTTGACTTTTTAATCTTTCTGATGTTATTTCTGTTGCGTGAGTAAAATCTAGTGAATCTTTCTCTACATAAGAAACATCCAGCAATGGATTAGAGATGTCTGCATCCTGAACACTACTTTGCTGCACATGATCAAAATGCAACTGTGCAGTTTCAGAATTCTTGCTGCTTTTTTCACGTACCATATTTTCATTTTCATTAGAAACCGGTAAACCCTTTTCACCAAGCATGCTTAATTCTATCAAGAGTTTTTTATTTTCTTCACGGACATCTCTTAACTCTCCTTTCATGTTGGATAATTGTTCATTTGACTTTTCTGTGTTGCTTGTGAACTCTTCTGTTTTTTGCCTCAAATCTTCAAAGACTAATTTAAAATGTTTTGCTTCTTCTTGATTTTTCAATAAATTTTGCTGTATTCGGGAAATTTCTTTCATTATTTCCTTTCCGTGATCAATTTTGCCGGTGAAATCATTAAGAGAATCGCTTAAATTTTTTATTTCTTCATCCTTCTCTGAAATTTGTATGTTGGCTTGTTGAACATCTTGCTTCAACTTTTCAACTTGTTCCAGATCATCTCCATCACCTACTTTATGGGAAATAGCTGCTTCATTTATTGTTTCAATAATAGGTCTAATATCTGTCAATTCATCTTTGTAAGTTTCCAATTGTTGTCGAAGATAATATCTCTGATTCACCATACTGTCTTTGTCCTGCTTATACTGCTGTTCTAATTGTTCAACACTGAACTTCAGTTTCATAATTTCATGTTCTTTCCTATCAAGTTCATGTGACTTCTGTCTTAATTCTTTCTTAAATGTTTCTTTTTCTTTCATAATAAGGCTGTGATAGTTCTCATCCTCTTTTACTGCCCGCTTAAGCTTGCTTAAGCTTTCTGGTTTTTCTACCATAACAGGACTTTTCTCCTCCATCTCTTCTGATTCAAGTGTTTTTTGTTTAGCACTTTCACCATCGTGTAGAATTGTAGCATTTTCTAAATCTTCATTCATAGAGTGTAATGGTGACATAGTAGATTCAAATCCTTCACATTTTCTTTGATGAATTATCTGGAGGGTTTTATAGTCTTCCTTTATGCGCACAAGGCTTTTTGTTAGTTCATCAAAATTTGTTAGTAATTTGGCATACTCCTCTTTTTGTTTCTGAATTGTTTTAGTATTTTCTTTACGGGCTGCAAGTAGTACCTGCATTTTCTTATGTAAAAGTTCCTTCTCTTTCTCCAGCTGATTAATTTCACTAGGGAAAGGTTCTTCGGTGTTTACACCAGCTTCTGATCTGTTCATTTCCTTGCAGGTTTCTTCTCTCTTTGATGCTTCGATTTTGAGATTTTCTATGGTTAAGAAAAGCTGAGAGAATTTCTCAGCATAAGTTTTCTCTTTTTCAGATAGCAGAGATTGCATTTCTACAAGCAAAGAATCTTTCTCATTTAGACATATTAAATTTTGATCAGACATGCTTTTTTGTTCAGCAATGGTTTCCTTCAATCTTATAACCTCCTTCTGCAGCATCTCCAAAGTTGTTGTTTTAGAAGATAACATTTTGTTCATGCCATCTATCCTGGTATCTTTTTCTAATAATTGTTCCTTCAAATCATTAAGTTGAGATCCAAGATGTTTAGACTGCTGTGTCAATCCATCAATTTGCTCCAACAAATGTTGTGTTTTATTATATTCTCTTTCTGAATATTCCTGATCACTCTTTTCAAATTCCTTAATTTTCTCAGTTAAATTCTTCCTTGTTATCAAAGCTCCCTGAAGCTTTTTTTTCAGAGTTTCCTTTTCCTGATTTAATTTTTCCAAAGCAGCATTTGTCTGTTCTTTCTCATTCAACAAATCTGTAATTGTAGCTTCTTTGTTGGTCAATACAATTTGATTGAGTTCAAGTTTTTTCTTATATTCTTCTATCTGCTGCAATAATACACTTGCTTCTTCTGCCATACTATCCTGCATGCCTTGTAGTTGTTGCAATTTGAGAGATAGTTCATTTTTTTCTTCTGAAAATTTAACCATTTCATTCGACATGGATTCCATTAGCTGAGTAACTGAGCAATCTTTTTCTTTTAATTGCTGGCTTAGAGTAGCAATTAAATCTTTCTGCTGAGTAGTTTCTGAAATTAAGTTTTCTATCGTCTGATTTTTGCATTCAAGGTCTTCTAAAAGTTTTTCAACTTTTTCACAATTGTTGTTTAGGATCTTACAATTGTCTTGAAGTTGTTCTTCTAATTTTTCTATCTTTCCCTGGAGAAAAATGTCCCGCTTCTTCATTTCTGTTAATGCAAACTCATTTTCTTCACAAACAGACAGTTGCTTACCTAAGGCTTCTTCAGCAGTACTTAATCTATTTGATAAGAATTCAATCTCAGATTGCTGACCATCTCTTATATTTTGAAAGTCATTCTTCTGTACAATCATTTTTTCTTCCCACAGAGATTGCATGTTTTTCAATTGATCATTCAAGTGACTTATTTCTTCCTCTCTCTCTAAAAATGTCTGCTGTAATTCTATTGCCTCAGCTTCTTTACTATGAATACTATTTATTAGAATAAAGATTTCTTCTAACACAGCCTTAGTTTCAGTTGGTTGTTGACCAGCTTTATTATCATTGTTACTGGTGAAGTGCCTACTGCTTAATAATGAAGACAGGCATTTGAATAACTCTTTATTAATAATCTCGTGTTCTTCCTGCAAAGACTGAATTTCAGTATCTTTTGATTTCATGTTATCTTTCAAGCTGCTAACTTGCTCAAGACTAATCTTGATTTGCTGAGTTGCTCTATCAAGTTCTACCACCCGCCTATTTTCTAACCCAAGGAGATTTTGTTCTAGCTTTTCAATTTTCAGTTTTAATTCAGAGATCTCTTGATTATTTACACTAACCTGCATCAGTAACTGTTCTCTCTCATTTTCCAACTGCGTAGAGATGGCCTGTAAGTGTATTTGCGACTCATTCTCACTGGTTTCTATTTTTTTGTGAAGTTCCTCTACTTCGCTCAATTTCTGCTGTAATTGGTTCTGGCATTTAACCAGTTTTTTATTTTCTTCACTCAACTTAATAAAGTTATCTTGTAAAACAGCTTTATCATTTGTTAAAGACTCTACCTGTTGTTGCAGTTCTTCTATGGAATGTACATAATTCTGACATTCTTGAGTGGTTTTAGAACTTATGATGTTAAGTTCAGAATTTAAGTATTCAATATGCTTTATCTGCTCAGTGTGTTTCTCCTGGACAGCTTGTAGATCCATTTCACTCCGTTCAAATTTTTGCTTCCACTGATCACCTTGTTCCAATGCTTTCCAGTGCTCTAATTTTGCAGATTCCAATTCAACTGACAAAGAATTAATTTTCTTGTCGCTAGTGGCAATGCTTTCATCTTTTTCTTCCAAAAGTTTCTTTAGTGACACAGCACGTTTTTCTAGTTCTTCTCTAAGGAGTTCCACCTCATTATTAAGAGCCTGAACATTACTCTCTGCTAGTTGCACATCAACATCTTTCTCATTTAAAGAATTACGTAAACCGTCAATAAATTGTTCTTTTTCACTCAAAACAGAACTGAGTTCACTTCTTTTCTCACACTGAGCAGCAAATTTGTCCTGCAAAGATAAGAAAGCATTATCTTTTTCTTGGGCTTTGCCTTCTAATTTTTGAATTTGTTGGGTTAGTTTATTAATTTGATCATGAAGTTGTGAAATCAACTGATTTTTTTCTTCATTTATTTTTAATTCTTCTCTTACTTGTTTCACAAGATTAGCATTATCCAAAACAGAACCCTGTTTCTCTGACAGTGTCTGACTAATGTCATTTATTAATTTCTCCTGAACAAACATTTCCTTTTTGAGACTCAAGTTTAACTCTTCTACATTTGTAGCTTGCTTCTTCAAGGTCTCATATTCATTCTTTTTGTCCTGAAGTTCAGCATTCAAGGTATTATTAAGCGAAGAAATATTATTTACCAACAGTTCCTTTTCAAGAATACTTGCTTTTAACTGTGCTGCTTCATTCATCAATGATTCTATAGTTTTCTGCTGCACACAGGAAGTTTCAGTTTTATGTGCTTGTAAATTAACATATTCTTCCTCCTTTTGTTTTAAAAGTGTATCCTTTTCTGTAATTAATTTATTTAATTCTTCTATCTTTTCTGTCATATTTTTCAGCTGACAATGGAGGTCAGAAATTATGTTCATATTCTCAGACAGTTGAAATCTAAGTAACTCAGACTCTTCAGATTTATCTTTAAACAATTTTAAGTCCTGAGCTTGTTTCTGCAAATTTTCATTCTTTTCTTGTATTTCAAGCTTAAATTTGTCACCTTCACAATCTAAAGTCTGGATTTTGTTTTGCAAATTTGAAATTGTCTGCAAATACTGTTTTTCTTCCAAATCTTTATTTTCTTTAATCTGCTGAATCAAAGCTTCTCTCTGGGAAAGGAGAGATTCTTTATCATGAAAATTACTTTTTAACGTTTCTATTTCAGTTAGTAAACTATCAATATAATCTATAAAGGCTAAAATATTGTAATCATTCTGTTCATTTAAAAGAGCTAGTCCTCCACATTTTTTAACTAATGCCGAATGAATTGTTTCAATATTTCTTTTGAATTTTTCATTTTCTAATTTCAATGTATGAGCTTCATGCTTAATGGATACTGTTTCACTCTGGTGTTTTATTAACTGATGCTGAAGAGTTTCACATTCACCTGACTTAGTACTACATAAGGCCAAAGCTTTCTCCTTTTCACATTTCAAAATATCTACTTCTTTGGCTAATAATGCTAATTTATCACTCAATGCTGCACATTCTTCGGTTTTCTTAACAATTTGCCTACAAAGTTCTTCCAGCTCTAGCTTCTGAGATAATAAAGCAGCATTTTTTTCTTCAACCTGATGTGATAATTGCTGACCAGTACCTTGAAGCTTTTCTAATTCTCTCTCCAGCGCTATCATATCAGCTTGTTTTTCTTTTATTTGTTTTAATAAGATTTCGTACTGCCTATCTTTTTCTTCTAGAGATTTTGATTTTTCATTAAGATCCATTTCTAAGTCGTGAACTTGTTTTTGCAATGCCAGTATTTTGTCTTTCTCACAACTAAACTGCTGGACCATTTTACTATATTCTGACTCTTCCTTCCTTAACATTTCTTCTTTTGCCAATTCGCTATCTTTAGCAACCTTCAGCTGAGTATTCAATGATAGTACTTCTTGATGTAACTGTTTTGTCAACTCAGTTTTCTCTGAGAGCTGTTCATCCAACATTTCACACTTCTTCTCTTTCTCTGTAATCAAATCTTCTTTTTCTTTCACAAAAATGGAGAGTTCTTTAACTTTATTTTCTAATTTTCTTCTATCCCGATTAATCTCCGAAATCAATTGTTCATGTTCCTTGTCACTACCAATTATTTTACTTTCCATTTCTTCTACACACTGAGCACCCTTCAACAGTTCACATTCTTTTACATCCAATAATTTGGATAAACTCTCGTTCTCATTGACCAGCTGTTGCTTTTCTTTCTCCATAACATGCTTCTCATTTCTAAGATCTTCAGTCACTTTAATCTGACTTGCTAAATCTTTTTCTTTCTGTTCAACTGCAGCTACTAACTGCTTACTAGTCAGGATGTTAGCTTGCTTTTCCATTTCCAGCTTATTTATTATTTCATGTTTCTCCTGTAGCTCTTCTTTTATTTTTTTCCATTCCATTGCTTTGTTATCCAGTTCACCAAGAAATTTCAGTTTTTCTTCCTCATTTTGCTGTTCTATAGCTTTAAGCTTGTCTTTTAATGACATTATGACCTCTGTTTTTTCTTGTACAGACTTCTTGGCAATTTCTAGATGTTCAGTATGTTCAGCAAGCTGTCTGGATACATTTGACAATTCTTCATCTTTTTTAGCACTTTCCATTATAAGTTGATTATGTAACTCTTTTACCGTTTTCAATTCATTTACAAAACTTTGTTCTTTGTTTTCTCTCTCTAGCAACAAATTGTTTAATTTCTCCTTTGCAGAGATGTGTTCATCAAGCTGGATTCTAAGCTGCTCTATTTCCTCTCTACATTTTATCTCTGTTTCTTGCACTTTTTCAGTTGATTTACTTATTTGTTCTTTAAGCAATTTAATTTGTGATTCACACTCCAAAAGCTGATTACTGTATGCAATATCATGATTCTTCATTTCAGAATGAAGTCCTTTAATTGATTTGTTTGCTTCTTTTACTTGCTTAGTAAGATCCAGATTTTCTTTGGTTTTAGCTTCATTTTCAACTTTTAATATTGTCAGCTCCGATTCTATTGTTCTTAACTTCTCATTAAGTTCTGAAAATTTTATGCTTGCATCTTTCATATCAGTTGTTTGTACATCTTTCAATAACTGGACTTCCTTTTCTGCCTTGGACAGTGCTCTTTCCATCTCCCGTATTTCATCATCTTTGCATCTGATCTGTTCAGAATACTCAGATATATTCAAAGAAAGATCAGAAATTTCTTTGTCCTTTTCAATAAACATTTCCTTGAGGTTGTCAATTTCTCTTTCCCGCCTCTGCAGATCTTGAATAAGTTGAGATCTTTCTTCTAAATGATTTGTGTTCAGCCTATCAAGTTCTTCGTTTGTCTGTTCCAGGTCCTGTTGTATCAACTGCATGTCTGCATCTTGTTTTGCAGTCTGAAAATAAAAATGATAAATTTAAGTATTTACTTCATCATTGGCCAAAACACGTAATGTAACCCAACCAATATAAGAGTAAGACCTTTTCCCTTTACTCTCTTCTCTTTCTGATGGCAATATATTTTTACAATT
This sequence comes from Imantodes cenchoa, assembly GCA_027560375.1. NCBI lineage: Eukaryota > Metazoa > Chordata > Lepidosauria > Squamata > Dipsadidae > Imantodes > Imantodes cenchoa. Next base: position 39,127 of record JANHGD010002913.1, read on the forward strand.
ATTGTGGGCAACTAAAAATACAGAATAAGTTGGAAGGGACCTTGGAGGTCTTCTAGGCCAACCACCTGCTCAAGCAGGAAACTCTATACCAGACATATCAAACTCAAGGCACGCAGGCCACATCCAGCCCATAACTTGTTTAGATCTGGTCCACGGGGCTGCCCTGGAGACTGCGAGGGATTGGCCCCCATTGCCTCGGCCCACCCTAGCCAGCAACCAAAGGAAAAAACCAAATCCCTAGCAGCAGTTTGGGACACAAGGAGCTTGTGGAGCACCAAACTGTCCCACACTGAGTTAGCAACTTGTTCTATCCCGAGTCAGCCATCCCAAGTAATCTGCGCCCAGTAAGCAGCATGAGCTGGCCATGCTCACCCAGCTACTCTCACCCAGCCACGTCCATCTAGTCATGGCGACCCAGCTACTAGCCCTTTGGGGGCAACCATAATGCTGATGCGACCCTCAATAAAATTGATTTTGACAGCCCTGCTCTATACCATTCTAGACAACTAGCTGTCCAACCTCTTCTTAAAATCCTCCAGTGATGGAGCACCCACAACTTGTGGAGGCAAGCCATTCCACTGATTAATTATTCTCACTCTCAGGAAATTTGTCCTTAATTCCAGGTTCGATCTTTCTTGATAAGCTTCCAAAACTAGATGCAGTATTTCAAGTGTGGCCTTACCAAGGCATTATGAAGTGGTACTAACACTTCACATAATCTTGATACTTTCCCTCTGTTGATGCAGCCTAAGACTGCATTGGCTTTTTTAGCAGCTAAATCAAATTGCTGGCTCATGCTTAAGTGGTTGTAGCATGAGACAGGGAGCTAAGAAAAATACAGTAAAAATTTCCTGGATTAAGGAAGTAATCATGATTCCTTCACCAACTGTATCTTTAGTTATATAGATAGTTGTATAGAATGTGAAGGATGTGTGTTTTTGTTTGATGTATAATGTACACCAAAGATGGCATTTAATTTTGTTGTACAAGGTGCAATTCCAATAAAGTAAACTAACTAACTAGTTATGAATGGTTTTTTAGCATGTACATATAACATATATGGCTAGATTACTAGACTTGAACACACATAAACAATACTTTTACATAAAGTACAATGCTTTCATTTTTTACCTTTTCTTTAAAGAAAGACACTTTCTCTGTTAATTCATTGATAACAATTTTCTGTTCTGAACATTCTACTCCGTAAGAACTGCATTTCTTCAAAACATCTTCCAGCTAGGTTCATAAAAATATAAGTTTTTAATTTGATATAATTATAATTAAACCAAATAAATTATTTCATTATTAGCAATGTGCAGTTAATTATGGGTCCATGCAATTTAATGGTAATTTTTATTTTCAGACTGCAAAACAAGATGCAGACATGCAGTTGATACAACAGGACCTGGAACAGACAAACGAAGAACTTGACAGGCTGAACACAAATCATTTAGAAGAAAGATCTCAACTTAATGGTAATTAATATATAATAATCTTGCTAAACTGATTTTTCTTTTTTAAAAAGCAAAATACAACCACAACTAAATAATTGACATTAAAAAGAAGCAAAATGGTTAAATTTTCCCAAGCTAATACATTTACAGAAAGCTCCTTTATTATCAGAACTAAATCGTTATGAAGCTAAAATAAATACTCTTCATTTGGGCTACAAGTAAATGAACGTCTGTTTTAACAATCTACTGTTCATAGCTATTACTCTATTGTATGACAATGGAAGTACAGGCATTCCTCACTTACTGGTGGTAATTGGGACTGGGGATTCCGCCGCTCATCAATGTGGTCACAAAGTGCATCACCATATGACTGCATAAACTTACAACGGCAGCCCCAATTGCTGTTAAGTGAATCTTGCACAGCTGCAACATTCCATGGTTAACATGACCTTCTACCGGCTTCCACATTAACTCTACTTGTCAGAAGCCAGCAGTGAAGGTTGGAAATGGTGATTATCTCACTGTAGAGATGCTGTAACAGTTACAATTATGTGGCCTGGTAAGAAGTCCCTCTCATTCAGCGTTAATCATAACTCCAAATGATCACTGAACAAGAAATCTTAAAACAAAGGCTACCCACTTTGACTTGCAGGTGATTTTAAAGACTTCTTGGGGCTTGCAGATGTTTTACTATCTATCTGGCCAAGTCCAACTTACCTTCTGTTCATTTTGCAAAAGTCTTTCACTTAATTCTTTATTCAGAAGCTCTTTTTCCTGAAGTGATTTTCTTATGTCTTCTGTTTGTTCCAATCTTTCCACTGCACTTGAAAGCTTTTGCTCCTTCTCTGCCAGCAAAGTTTCAAATAGACTATTTCTTTCATTTAATCTGTCACAAAATAATTTTAGCTTTAGCTTTACCAATAATGTACTGAATTACCAATAATACAGCAAGCATTATTTATACACACATATTATCAAACAGATCATGCAACACCCAACGTAATGGAGAACAGGACCTTCTTTTATACTTTTTTCCTAAGTCAGTTTTCAATTCTGATCCCTAATATCTCATAACCACGTACAACAGATTTGAGGAAAGGACAGAATAAATATAGATGCCTTTAGGGGGATGGCAATGTTCAAGTGATGAGGTGGTAGGGAATGAAGTCACCCGTGGAGATCATGCTTACTGACTGACTGTAGAAGACTCAAGCATTTCTAAATATCCAGAAATCAACCTCTACAGCAATAATCTGGGAGAAGAGAGTTTGTTTTTCTTAATCGTTATATGCAGATAGAAAAATTTAAAAAGCCTAGTAGGTAGACCCAAGGCAAATTGTGCAATTGTTTTATTTTACCCTTTAAGTTGCTCATTCAGGTTAGAAAGAACTAATTGGTGCTTTTCTGTATCACGTGTTTGCTGGTTGCGAAGCTGCGCAAGTTGGGACCGCAAACGATCGTTTTCATTCTGCAAAAAATGATCAACGTGACTGTCAATTGCACTGAATTTAAGACCATCATTGACTTTAAACTACACAAGTTAAAATTCTATAATTATAGCTAACGAACTACTTCCACAGAAATATTTATATTACTTAGTATACTCAAAATTCCTTTTGCAAGGATTCTCCATGAGACTATCAAAATGGAGAGACCCTGATGAGTTCATATTAAACACACCATGCTCGTGTATGCAGTGTAAGAGCGGCTTGCTTCAAATTAGGAATAGTGAAAATCAAACTCTATTTTTAAAAGCTCTGAAATTTATATTATACTCATGAGGCTTTATCTTTAAACTTGTTAATATAGAATACATTTCTTTTACTTGCACTGATTTTTATATGTTTTTTTCAAAAATTAAGCAGCGAAATAATTACGGAATTAAAACCAAAGCAAGCTCCACTGACATACAGAGCTGGGTATGCTATCCAACTGGTTAGTATGTCCAACTTCACAGCACTACTGCACAAAGTTAAAACTGCAAACAAACGTCACCAATAAACAGAAAAGGGCTCAGATAAATCCAAAATCCATAAAAAGAAGTGGATAGATTAGACAACATATAAAATATCACTTCCAAAATAAGATATAACTTAAGAATGGGCATGACACACCTGTACAACCCTCAATAGCTGCCCTTCTTCCTCTACACCAAATGTCACCTGTATTGAAATGCTTTGTTACAATCCAAATATGCATTGATTTTATGTTTGAGAAGTCTGTCTTGCATTACACATGTGCACTTACTATGTTAATAAATTTATTAGTAACACACTCAATATTTTATCTGTTTACATGAAGCTTAGAAAGGCAAGTATGCTTCACAGATGTTATATACAAATTAAATAGACAATCAATAAATATTTCAGATTTAGTTTAACAGATCCTATCAGCACAAAGATTATTTTTACTACAAAAGTACTGCTTCTTCATTTCTCTGCATCTATTCCATATATATCTATATCTATCTATCCACATACATATATGTACATATACCAGATATCCCCCAAACTTTGTACAAGCTGTAATTATCTGACAACATTACAGCTCAACCAATGTCTAGGAAGACTTTATTTGAATGACATGAAATCTGTGCACTTGTAAAAATTAGCCAGTGAAGAGAACAAATAAAAGACAAGAAATCTAACATAACTAATTATTTCTAATTTGCAATTGAAGATCTAAAAACATATTCTTTTTTTCCAGATGGAATGCAGTTGTTTTATTGCAAATAAACCTCTGTCCATCCTTGTATATTGTGTGACTATTTCCTTGCCTATACTGAAGTTTGTATTTGATGCCATTTAAAATATTTCACTAGTCTTTATTCAGAGGAGTCTGAGGTAGTACACCCTCAGCACACCTGAAGCAAAATATAAGTAAAGCTATTTAGTAATACATAAGGTATTATTAATACATAATATGATAATTAAAATTAAAATAAAACAATAAACAAAGGAATTTTTTTCTCTCAGATGCCAAGGGAATAAAAGTCCTGCCCTATGCCAAAAAGATGAAGTATGTACAGTTATGAATTCTAGAACTGACGTATTGTTGAGGAAAACAGTCTCTCACTGAAAGTAGAATATGTTTTTGCTAGAGAGTATTTGAAAATGACTCCATGACTCAAGACTTGCTCGTTTTCACCCAACCCAAATCAATGCATACTAAATGGTATGCATGTATATTTTATAGATAGCACTTGGGTTAGATCGGCAATCGGAACCAGATTTTCTGTCGCTAAGTGATGCAGTGGTAAAGTACATTATGTGACTCCTCTGCTTAGTGATGGCACTCCCAACAGTCCCTTTGTCATCGTATCTCTAGGACTGTGGATCATTAAGTGTGGACCTCATATGATTGTGATACGGGAAGATGAAGAAGCAGGTAAAACTGTGGGAGAGAACTGTGGTTGGCGAGTGTCATAAGCAGGTGCTGCGGGCAGATATCATGTGGAGTGTGAGTGGGTGGGTGCTGCAGTGAAAAAGTGAGAGCAGGAGTGACTTGTGAACCTTTGTTGGCTTTTCCACTGACTGTCGTAAATGGTGATTACATGGCCAGGGGACACTACAATAGCTGCAACTTACATGTCCAGGGAGACTGGTTGTAACTCCCCCTCATTCGCTGTTGTTGTAACTTTGAAATGAACATGTGATCATAATCTGAGGCCTAACTGAACAAAGCCTATTGCAAAAGGTCAGCCACAAATGTTTTACCTGCTCGTAGCTCACATATAAATTTATGGTGAAGGAGGATATATATTACTTATCTAAGAAAAAGCTTGGAGGAATGGAATTAAACTATTATCCTGTCTTCATCTTACTCTTTTGCATGGTGTTGAGGCAAGCAAATTTATTTCAGTCCAGTTCATTTTGTAATACATAACTCAGGTTAGGGCAAACTGCTTAAAAGCAGTGAAACTACGGTGGAATGTGGCATCTGAGTTCTAACACATACCTGCAGAGCTTCCATTCTACCTTGGAGCTGCAATTTGTCTTCCAAGTCTCCACATCTTTCCTCCAAAAAGAGAATCTGTTCTTGTAAATTATTTCTTTCCAATTCTAACTCTTCCACCACAGTCCGTAAACCTTTGTAATTCAAACAATGGTTCCTTGTTATTGATGTCACCAAAATACACAAACTATCCAATAAAAGTATCATGCATATTTAATGTAATAGACTGGGAAAATAATGCCTTTTTGTAAGTACTTCTATTAAAATCATTTTAAAGGTCTGCTTCGTGATTAACCTCTGGAGCCTTCTTAAATTAGAAAAGCTTCAACAAATTAATATAACTGATGAAGTGCTGCACTCTCAATTTTATTGTTCAACATTTCACACAAATACTGCTAATAAAAACTATTGTAAGTTTTAGTTACTGTTATGTCTATTACATCATCAAATATTTTTAAAAATTATTTGAAGGGTAAGAGACATATTCTCTTCAGAATTTGAAGTTTGTAGAAAATTTATTAGGTGAAATGTATTAGCAATTAACTGAACTTTAGGGGAGCCAGACAAAACAAATAAGATGGTTCATTTCAACAACTTAAATCATAGTTTATAAAATAAATGTCTCTGCATGCAACTGCAGCCTATATAAAATGGGGCATCTATCCCTGAAATTGAAAACAATAACTTGTGGAGGTACTACATAGCTAATTTTTTAAAAAAATAAATCCTTCTTACCATGAATGACAATAATCTTTACTCACAAAGGTGTATCCATCTTTCAACCAACCACTGAATTCTAGTTCTCAACCAAAACTAGACAGTTCATCCAGCACGCACATGCTTCAAAATGAAACAAAAAGGCAAACCAAAAGAAAATTCAACATAGATACAAACACAACATAATATGGTTTGTTGGTTGAATTTGAAAAAGAAAAAGAGGGACAGACATTGTGCATGCTTTAATAAACTGTCTAGTGTTTGCCACACCTGTACTAGGAGAAGTGTACTCTGGCCACCAACCTCCCATGTTTTCTCCTTCGGTTGAATCAGTGCTATCCAAAGTAATGTTCAACTCTTCGTAGCACTGTTTTCCATCAAAGCCGTAATCTTCCTAAACGCAAGAAAAATAGACACACACTAAAATGAACGTGCATAAAACCCCACATCTTACTATATAATTCCCACTTGCAATGAAACCTTCCATAAATTAATAAGGCAATCGTGCATTTCAAAAGCACTGAAATTAATTATGTTTACCTTGTGTGTCACTGCACATGTTAATGCAACACATATACCCGCAGAATGTATCCACTAAAAAAATCTAGTACTCATTAAGATAATCAATATATTGTCAATTTACCTGGAGTTTCCTGCTGGACTGAGTAGTCTTCTTTCTCTCCA
>JANHGD010002913.1:84312-95893 GCA_027560375.1 Imantodes cenchoa
AGAATTGAATTATGCGAGAAATAGAAAGGAATAAAATATATGTAAGTTGAGAAAGATAGAATATGAAGCTTAAAAAATATATGCATATTTTTGATAGTAGTTAAAATTTATGTATAACTTTTAGAAAATATGACTTGGTATATGTAAATGAGATATTGAAACTTTGTGGAAAAATAAAAAATATATATTTAAAAAAAAACATTGCTGTCACATGACGTTTCATCACGTTTTCCCCATTCGCGGAGCTGGGGTGGGCGTGGCCTGTGCGTGACACATCCGGCCCACAGGCCGCCAGTTTGACACCCCTGTGGTATAGATGCTTTCCCTCACTTTCAATTATTTAAAATCTTAGCCATTGAAATTTCCCAATCCATATCTAATCTGTTGTTTTGAGGCAGAAAAGCAAATTCTTCAGCCGAGATAAAATCATGAAGAAGAACCAGGAAGAAAATTTGTCTGGAAATGCTTTCGCAATGCCACATGTTTAAACAATCATATAATCAAGCCAGAGAAATGACAAGTTGGGTGAGTGCCTGGGAACGACCTGATGAAAATTGACTCTTATTTCCCTAAATTCCAGCGATGAGTTTCATGGGGGGCAGGGGGAGAGCAATAATACTGTCATTCACAATAATATGAATGATTTCACAATGATGGCATGTGGTTTATTTATTCAGCATTGTCTCGATCTTTAAGGGACATGTTAGATTTTATGGGCAAAAGCTTGTAATGAGGTTCCGATTGGTCTTTCGAAAAACAATCTGCTTCTTCGAACAGACAGAGAAGGATGTGTGGATAGTAGAGGAATGCTTGGCCCTTTCTCCACTGCCTTGTTTTACTCAAAAGCACATCTCCCGGTAAGTTTTACACCCTCCCTTTAATTTACAAAAAAAAAATCAATAACCTGTTGAGAACCACATATAGTTTGGGTCTTATTTGGACAGCTTTTTTTAAAGCAAATCCGTATTATCCAGGGTTTTGGTCTGGAGGAGTGAGATAGAACTTAATTCTTTTAGGTGGTGCTGTGGTTATGCAGTACTGCGGGCTATTCTTGCTGACTGCCGGCTGACTGTAAGTTGGCAGTTCGAATCTCACCTGGCTCAAGGTTGACTCAGCCTTCCATTCTTCCGAGGTGGGTAAAATGAGGAGCCAGATTATTCTGGGTAAAATGAGGAGCCACATTGTTGAGGGCAATATGCTGACTCTGTTAACCGCTTAGGGCTGTGAAGCAGTATATAAGTCTAAATGCTATTGCTATGCTATGCTATTAGATCAGTCCTGCAATTGTGACATATCCTCAAGTGTTACTGGAGCCTAGGGTGTTTCTAAATATAGCTGAACAAAAAACAACCTATTTTCCTTCTGTGGTTAAATCACACATATGCTGCTGATTCTCATTTGCTGAGCCTTCCTTAAATCCATCAGACATTTGCTGATCAGCTAGCTCAGTTTGCTCGTTAGCAAAAAGCTATTTAAATCACTAGGGGGGGAAAGCTATCCTTGTCTAAGCATTAAATAAAGTATTCTGTTTTTTACTCTCCAAAACACTGTTTCAAATATCTAGCCAGATCTTTTTGTCAAAACTATATTCATTTCATACATTGCAAATAGCAAATCTCAACAACGCAAAGTGAAGTGCAAATGAGGTAAAACTATTGGTCTTTAAAGGAGGAGGAAAGCCATAATTGAAACAATCACCAGAAAAGCCACTCTAATTTATATTTCCTGAATCTAGGAGTTTCTTTATGTGCTGTATATGTGGGGGGAGGGGGGGGGGAGGCAAGATAGCAGCTGTAACTGATTGAATTTCTGCCTTCTTTTAGTGTGCATCACAGGCCACCTTCGATCATACTATGATGGCCTTCATCTCAATTTTTTTTACCATCATCACTTCATCTCCTGAAGATGCCCAGTCTGACACTGCTGGACTTGATGAGATCGGAAGTGTCTCAAGTTTTAAAACTTTAAAAAAGATTCTGAATTTCTGAGCCAACCTTTCTCAACCTGTTGCCCTTCCAAATTGAGGAATACATACGTTAGATCACATTCCCTCTGACTCATGGTTCTATGATTGGAAATAATGCTGGTTGTATAAAAGATGGGAGTTGTAGCAATGTACTATGTTATCCTAGCCTAGGATAAATAAATAAAATGATGACCAGTATATCCTGTACTGGAACAGGGCCAGATAACATATAGCCTCCCTGTCACATTCAATCATCCATCTTTAATCTTCAATCTTCTCCAAGATTACAAGAACAACTTTTGCTTTTCAAATTTATTATTTATTTATTTATTTATTTTGTCAAGTACATATTGGTAATATATATAGATATAACATTGTTTATATACATGAGATGGATACAGATAAGAGAGAAACATTAGGACAGGGACGGGAGGCACGCTGGTGCACTTATGCACACCCCTTCCTTGTTTTTTCTTTGAAGATCTTTCGCTTCTCATCCAAGAACCTTTTTCAGTGCTGACAGGATACTGGCGAATGGAAAGATTTATATTCCTTGCGGACAGATGGCCATTTGCGTTGAAGCACTTGGAGGTTTATTTGAGTCTTCAGGGTCACCTGAGTAGTGCTCCTGGTTCCTGTAGTCTGCAATTTCTTCCCTGGAAATCCATTCCTACTCCCACACCATTCAAAGGGTGTTCACCCCAAATTTGTATAGCCAATAGTCTAGAGATTCTCAGTCATCTGAACTGAACCTCTTCCATTCCCCACTATCCTGTTAGAGCTGAAGAAGCTTATTAGATGAGAAGCAAAGTGTCTTCAAAGAAAAAACAAAGCTCAGTTGCCTCCTGAAAAAACACCTTTGGGACAACCATGACCTGGATGGCTGACAATCTCTACAGACTTTTAGCTATACAATTTGGAATGAACACCCTTTGAATGGTGTGGGAATAGGAATGGATTTCCAGAGAAAAAATTGCAGACTAAAGGAACCAGGAGCACCACTAGGGTGACCCTGAGGACACAGATAAACGTCCAAGTGCTTCAACCACCCTCTAAAAGGATGCAAAGACCAGCTGCCTGCAAGGAATATAAATCCTTCCATTCCCCACTATCCTGTCAAAGCTGAAGAAGTTTCTTGGATGAAAAGCAAATGTCTTTAAAGAAAAAACAAGACAGTCCAGTTGCCTCCTGAAAAAGCACCTTTGAGACACCATGACCTGGATGACAGAATTTCTACAGACTGGTAGGGCCAGTGGTCAGAATCACACGTTAAAGTGAAGCATATGAGCTTGCTCCTGTAATCAGTTTTTAGCTGGGAACATTTGAGGAGCAGGTATCTTAACCACTTGCCCCAATACAGCAATTCCTATCTTTTAATACAAATTCAAATTAAAGTACTGTGTGATTATACAGTGAGGTGACCAAGGACACTCATTTTGTTTATTGCATAGGCCTGAACATAACATAGCATAAAATACAAAACTGAAACTGGACTTAAAGTGAACTGAACTATTAAGAATTTAGTTTTGGTACAGGTAGTCCTTGACTTACAACCACTCATTTGGTGATCGAAATTACAACAGCCCTGAAAAGAAGTGATTTATGACTGTTTTTCTCATTTATGCTTGTTGCAGCATCCCCATGGTCACGTGATCGAAATTCAGATGCTTCTAACTGGTTCATATTTATAACAATTTGCAGTATCTCCGGCGGATCATGTGATTACCTTTTGTGACCTGACAAGCAAAGTCGATGGGGAAGCCAGATTCACTAAACAACCATGTTCCTAATTTAACAACTTCAGGACTTTTGGCGGTGATGTCATGACGGTGTGAGCAAGCCGACATGGCTCCGTTCGGCTCACACAATGTTTTGTGTATTCTGTGGCCTTTTGGGCAAGGTTAGCTGTTGAAGAGAGAACCAGTGGAGAGGGGAGACTTCATAGTGCCAAGGGAGAAGGGCGATCTCCTGGAAGAGTGAGAGGTTCCCTCAGAACAGACATAAAAGAAATTGGCCTGTTAATGGCCGATCCAAAGGCATGACAGTCCACTTGCTAAAGAGGAAGAAAAGAGAGAGAAAGCAGCAAGGCGTATCGGTGGAAAAGAAAGTTTCAAAGTGAAAGATCCTGTGTGTCAATGGGGAAAAATTGAACTGAGAAAGGCAAGTGAAAGAACGAGATTCCGAAAAGATTGAAAAGTGGCAAATACATAGTGGGAGAGGAGAAAGTAAAATTTTATGATTGGAGAAAAGGATGGTGCGAGAAGGGACTGAGAAAGTGTTTTGATAGCAAAAGAAGGAGAAGGAAGAAGAGGAGAAAGAGTGGAGACTTTGGAGATAAGATTTGGAAAAGACAAGGATGTGAGAGAAGGACGGAGAAAGGAAAGAGATCAAAAGAAGGAGGTTGACTGACAGTGCAAAATGGAAGGATGAGGAAGAAGGATGAGGAAGTTGAGGAAGAAATCTAATCTGTGGATGTGATGGTTGGATATTGAATTTAAAGATTTTTTTTATTATTGTAGGAAACACAAAGGAGAAATAAAAACAGGTTTTGATTTTTAAAAATTCAACAACTGCAGTGATTTCACTTAATTGTCTTGCTTAAGAACAGAAATTTTGGGCTCAGTTGTAGTTGTAAGTTGCTTATTTTATTTGAGATCAGAGTTAACACTGATAAAATAATGTACCTTTGATATATGTTATTCGGGTGGGTTGCTACCGATGCAGGCCACTCTGCCGCCCTGGTAGCAGCCCACCCATTGTGCAACGGCTTCGGTGCCATTGCAACCGGGCCTTTGCATGGCGCCATCTTTTTTTAAAAGAATTTGCTTTCTGCATATGGGCAAAAGCAAAATCTTATGAGGGGACGCTTGCGCACGTAAGATTTCATCAGTTTTTTTGCTTCCGCGCATGCGCAGAAAGCAAAATTGTGAGAGAGGGCGCGCGTGCGCGTGCCTGCATCATCAGGCAACACATGCATAGCACCAGTATGGTGCTGCGAGGAACCCACCCCAATGTTATTGTACACATTCTCATTACTGATATTATTTCAATTCTATTTTTTAAAACGTCCTTATTCAAGATCTTGTCCTGAGAGTGAGATTTCAATATCACAAAGTTTACAAGCTTTTGTTGTAATAGTAGTCACTATATAAGTCCTTTCCTTATTTTTGCTTGATTCCAAACTACTGTTTCTCCAAATTCAATTCTTATAGTATCTTCTTTTTCATGGTAAGATTCCTCAGTTGCTCAGAGTAAGCATTAGCAATAAATGAATTTTTGTATAACATCTTTTAAACTTCTTGCATTATCGTATTTAGCTAGTCCAGATTCTTCTACTTCTCCAACAATTGGATACAAAGCATTATTTTGATGTTGCATATAATATCTCATGCCCTTTACTAGAAAATACCTTAATGCCTTCTTCTATTAAATCTATTGTGGGACATACATTTATACAGACAGATCTTGATTAGTGTGATTAATGAATCCCATGAAAAGGTCTCATTGTTTGAATGCACTATTGAAAATTATTACTATGAAAATATAGTAATTGGCTTTAGCTCAACAGAAACAGACAATTTAAAAAATTAAATATAAAGTTTTATAGATTTATTAATGAAATATATAACAGCAAAAGAAGGAAAACCCTCCTGGGTTTTTATTCTTGTCTTTTGGTCTATTTGTAGTGTCATGTGATTATAATAGTCTGTTGGTTGTTCTGAAATGTTTTGATTTATTGTAATCTTATTATTCTCATAACTTTTGTTGATTGTGGTATTGTGGTTTGAATGGTCAGGCACTTTTTGATAAAGTTGCGTAAGTATCCATTTTGTTGGAAGTTGTGGTATAGGCAGCATGTTTCCTTCTTCTGGTATTCTGGGTTGTTGCAATGCAGTTATACTCCTCTGAATAATGTTCTCACTCAGTTCCGCTTCTAGGAGGCTGGGTTGTTACTTTGGTAATGGAACATTTGGTTAGTCTATTGGGTTGTTTTCTAACAGACTTGCATTTCTAATTTGCTGTCATTTTCCCTGATGATGCCAATATCCAGGAAGGGGAATGTGTTGTTTTGTTCATGTGTCTTCTCTAGTTCCATCATCATCATCATCATCATCATCATACTTTTTGTTGTATGTCTGGGAGGGCTATATGTTAGATGTTTGTGAAAAGAGGAAGTCTTCTCTTCATATAGGCACCATCAGTGACCTTCTTGTGCCTTTGGTCTGATCAAACAATCGACTGCAAATTTATTCATGGAAGTTCTACACTTCTCCATGACACAAAACAAATGGAAATGTCCTCCACCCTCAGTTCATATTTTAGCTACATAAAAAACAGGTCTTATATTTGGTCATCTATATGGGTCAGACCACGATAACCTGAAACAAGCGTTTGGTTGTCATGGTGGCCATAAATTCATGAGAAATTCTGTCTTTTCCAGAAAAAGAAAGTTGAAATCATTCAAAACTAAAATCTGTCCAATACCAGCCCCATAATAAATCTCTGCCTAAAATATTTTCACTGATTATTGCATAAATTATTTTTGTCACAGAGCATGTATGAAGTATTTCATTTTCTTACAGAGTAAACAAAACAATGAATTGTCTATTTGATTTTATTTGCCTGCACTGCAGCCAGCATTCACTAAAAAGGTAAAATATTAAAATTAACATACTGTATATGGAAATGCCAACTATACATTGTTATATTGTACCATGCTAGCACTTTTGTAGATTACTATTTAAATGCATATGTTTTAAATGATTAATTATTGTGGATTATAATTCAATGTAACCAATTAACAGGCTCAATAAACTGTTTTCCTTTTAGACTTAGATCCTAAGCAATCTGTGTGTATTCTAGCACATATTTGTAAGCCTAAAATTTAGGATGAAAACTTAACTAGTATATTAATGAGAAGTTATTCAGGAACAGGAAGACATAATATCCAAATTGTTTTTAATTTGTGAACTATATTATTAGAATACAGTTATATAAATGTTTACAATAATCTTTTCTAACCATTGTATGCTATGAATTTAGTAGATGGTATTTTGTGGTGCTGCATGCAGAATTCAAATTACGTGATCGTAGGCTACAATAATTTTGAGAACTCAATGTTACCTTGAGAAAGGGAACAGGGACACAAAGACAGCTATTTTAGCCAGCCTTATGTTAATAACTGCTCTACATTTATGCTGTCTATTTAAAAGTTTCATTATGTTTCGTTATGGTACATTTTCTCCAACCAAGGAGACGAAGGAAAAAGTAATACTGCAGGTAATGCTCTCATCTTCAAAGCATGACATTGAATAATGGGGACAATAAAAAAAATGGATAGGCTTTTAAAACATGTATTGAATTCAGACAAAATATAATGTAATCCAGTATCCATGTCCATTTCGCTGTTAACTGACTTCATTTAGTATGGTTTAATTAGATGTTTAATAAAACTTTAAAAAATGAATTTCTTCAAAATAACTTTATTGTGATAGTGCTTCTTTTATAAATATTGTTTTCATACAGATCAATGGAAACAATGATTCATCATGACTTTGTATATAGAGGAATGCAATTCACATTAATTTTAGTAAGTTCAGTAATTTCTCAGAGACATGTGAGTATAACTAAACCTGTGAGAAAATCTTATTTTTTTTCCTAGAAAATTTGCTTACTATATTCACAAAGATGAGGGGGGATACGGACAGACAGACAGACAAAAAAACTCTGCAATGTGCCAGCTTCCCTTTCTTGCCAACCTAGGCTTACTAACTCTGGCTGAAACCAATCCTTGCTCACCATAATTCATAAACTGTGCAGGTGCCATCCTCATCTATTTATCAATCCACAATTCAAAATGGATAGGCCAAGGGGAAAAAAAAATAGAACGACAGAATTAAAATTAATTGACATTCCCATCAGTGTATCCAAATATTCTTTCTCCTTTTGATGCATAAACCTTTATTTTGGTCTCTGTCACACTGACACACTCGCACACAAAAATATACTTCATCTAATAAAAACACAACAACAACTTAAGAATAGCTATGAGGACATACCTGGATAAAGATAGAGAGTAAGTATGTGGTAACTGAAGAAGAAAAGAAAAAAGAGAAGCCCTATTGTGGAACTACAAAAGGATTAAAATTCACAAGGAAGCATCTCTGAACCAATGTACAATTTTAAGGAGCATTTTTTCAGCAGCCGCTTTTGCAACCGTTTTTACATTCTAACTATTATTTTTTCAATAATTTAAATTCTTTTAAGCTTATGAATATTCCAACTTGAAGGTAATTTTTGGAGGGTGGAGGGAAAAATTCTCTTATTTGGTAAATAAGATATTTCTGCAGAATGGGTGACTTTCTCTGTCAGTTTTCTTTGCTCCAAGAATGTATGGGATATCAGGACTTTTTAGCTCTGTAGACAAAATTATTTGGCTGGTTTTTTAGTACAGATGTAAACAGTGACAGATTGGTAAGTAACTACCATACTAGACCAAATAAAATATTAGTGGTCTGGCAGATTTTGCAAATTTAAGTACAATGTCCAAGACATTTTAGATTGATATCTGAATCTGTTCAATTTCAATTCCACGTTCCTGTTCAATTTTGTTTCATTGTTTCACTAAAAACTTCATCTCATAATATCCCATCAAGACATTGTTTCTCTAAACAATGGATAGAGCTTCACAATAAATATATCAGATTTGTTGGAAATTCATATTTTTAGGATGACTTATGACTATGAATTCTGCTGTAACAACCTTTCTGCTTATATAAAATCAATGGCAAGATTACACCAGAATTTCTTTAATGCTTATTCAGGGCGCTGTACTAAATGAGTGACTGAAATGCACACAGCCTTTGTGCAAAAATCATTTGCATTTCAGTTTCAAAAGAAAAAGGCAAGTTATCTACTCTTCATGGATGAATTAAGAGGTGGTTATTAAAGCTGCACTAGCTCTTCATAACTTTGAAAGTAACTGTTAAAGAATAAAGAAAAAATAATTACAATCCTAAATATGCTTTGAAGAAAATATAGTCTCACCGAATACTGAAAAACTTAATTCTGTTATTAACATGCATAATAAGGCTGCTCTGGAAAGATGTGAAAGCTGATGAGCATTGCTACATGTCAGGGATCACTTTGCAAATGTTTCTGTTACCAAAATGCAAAATTAATATCAGAATCACAGCTAAAGCATCAAGTCATTTTAATAATCAAAACAATTTTAGGTTGGCATACGTAGGGAGCATAGAGTCAAATCATGACATTAGTCATGACTAGTCACATCACAAATTAATGTGAGAGGCACCTACAATATTGCAATGCATACAGCAATCAAAAAATAAATAATGGTTGCATCCCCAAAAGATTGGGGAAATCAACCTCTTCTATTATTAGGAAGATCTCATTTTTCCTCTGAATCTATTTATTAAATAGTATCTTTATTAAAGTGAGATTAACAGTGTTGTTCAATTGTGAAACAAAATCTGAGCTCAAAGGAAGATACTGTGTACAAATAAATGAGCCATACAAGAACTATATATTTATTGCACTAAAATGATAATAAAAAAGCTGCCAGTGTATTGAATGAAACATGTCACAACTCTTAGATCAAGTCTAATTAAGTCTGCAGTATCTTACTACATACAATAATGTATTTACATTTTCTAATAAAATAGTTGAAGAACCTAAAAAAATTATTGTATAGATAGGAGTAGTGGAATTCCTCATCTTCCAAAAATATTAACAGAAGGTAGCTATCAATCTTCATTATTTGAAATAATTACCATTTAAGGTTGCAGTCTTTCCTCCCTTCCCAGTTACATGCCATTAACTTTCATGGATTTCACAAGGATTTAATTATATCGGATGAGGTATCATCTTTTGCACTGGAACAAAAACTCTACTTTTATTTTCAAAAAGAAGAATATCATTAAAGTGGAGGGGTTACATTTATTTGGAGGCCCCTTCCTCTTCAGACATACAACTCTCCTGATGCTCTTACATTTAATATTAGTGTTGGGATTATACTAGTCTAGACTGATAACGAAATAAGCAAAATTTAATTGAACAATTTTGTCTGTGAGTGTTAAGGCCACCCTTGAAGCCAGCATGTGCCAGACATCTTAGGACAACAGATTTCTAGGGATTTGTAGACTCAATTCATCTGAAAAGTACCAGGTTAGAGAAGATAAATCCACAAAGTTACCTATCACACTTCAGTTTAAAAGTATCCATTGTTGCTTTGTATTGCTTCTCTAGTTTCGATCAATACCTCTAATAGTGTCAGTTTATTATCACAGTATATTTGCTAAAAGAAATAATAATGTCCTTTATTCAATCATCACTTATTTTATTACAATGCAATGCCTATGTATTCTGTCCCATTTCCCCCTTCCTTAAAGCATATAGATGTGAGCAATAACCTCACCATAGCCAAAAATATATGTCATTCATGAAATGTATTTGAGACTATGAGGCACAAATGAGTTATATCATCCCATTGATCTTAGTCCACTCATAGATGTCTTGCTCACATACTATGTCTGAGTTTATGAGAAGGTATCTGTCACCAACGCAAAAATGTTTCTGGCAAGCAGCACACTTGAAGCATTCCAGATGGTACACTTTGTCCTTTACTCTCATGGTCATCTCATAGGCTCGGATTCTCTTCTCACAGGAGGCACAGAGACCATCTTGGCCAAAAAGCCTTTTTTGGGGGGGGGGAAACGCCAAGGTTAATGTTACATAATCCATTTTAACAAAGTGGATTTAACACAAAGCTAAGTGTATTTAGTTAACCTTATTTTATTAGAGCTTTAAGCAAAGATATGGATAGTCTGAAGTTCTGGGAGGAGGAAAAAGAAAGCACAAAGAGGGAACAAATTATACAGGTAGTCCTAATTTATTGACTGTCCTGTTTCATTCAATTTGATTCAAGTCCTGCCTTAGCCATGAACGGCAGCTGGATGATTTTGGGCCTGTCCCTCTCTTAGCCCAATTCACTTTACAGGGTTGTCGTGAAAATAGGAAGAGAAAGGAGAATTAAGTATGTTCACTGCCTTAGACTATTTGTAAAAATAATAAAGGTGGAATGCAAATAAATAAATAATGACTATTTGCAATTATGACACTGATTTAAAAAAAACTAACTTTTTGACCAATCCTTGTATATTTATTGTCTCTGCATGCCTGTAAAGGACTCCTAAAGTAATATTGTAAACACATTAGCGATTTCATTTAACTAATGCTTTGCTTAACTGAGTTTCTGTTCCATTATGGTCACCTAATAAGGACTACCTATAGTACCATGATACCTCTAAGGACATGTCATTGTCCACAAGAGCATAGCATCCATTGGAGTAATTTAGCCATAACATCTTGACAAAGCAAGTAAGCAAGCAAACAAAAAGCGTTACAATATTTTCAACTGCACCACAGCTGACTGTGTCAGCTCAGCTTTCCAATATTAAAGTAGGATCTCAAATGAGTTTGGAAATAGTTTCTATTTTTAATTTGTCCTGTTTCTTCTTATTGACCCTTAAAAATCCTCTGCAGGTTGATTGATCATTGAGTAATCCAAATTAAAATAGTCAAATTGTTAAAGGG
>JANHGD010002914.1:157716-169453 GCA_027560375.1 Imantodes cenchoa
TGCGTAATGTTTACCCACTACATAAAGCTTTCAAGGATAATTTGTGAAATAATTCAGAGAAGCTACATCAATGTGTTTGCAAAAAAAGATGCTGCTGTGTGAACATGTGGAATTGTTATCTAAGCAATCAATTATCTACACATGTAACATATGCCGAGCAATGACTCATGTCAATAGAATAGAATAGAATAGAATAGAATGGAATAGAATAGAATAGAATAGAATAATTCTTTATTGGCCAAGTGTTATTGGACACACAAGGAATTTGTCTTTGTGCATAAGCTCTCAGTGTACATAAAAGATATAAGTGATAAATCACGGTCATAGTCATCATAAATACATTCATCATGAATCATAAGATACTTAGTGATAGTCATAGGTCACCAAATAAGCAATCAAATCATACGGGTTGCTACCGGTTGCTACCGGTGCGCATGCGCAGAAGCCGAAATCTCATGAGACGACGCTTGCCCAAACGAGACAACACAGATGAGATTTTGGTGATTTTTTTGCTTCCGTGCATGCTCAGAAGCAAAAATAAGCTGAAATCTCGTTTGGGCAAGTGTCTCGCGCATGCGCAGAAGCTGAAATCTCATGCGGTGGCGTGCGGGGGGCACGCGCCCATCCGCAGCGTCGGGCGGCGCGCGCATTGCACTGGTAGGGTGCGGTGTGCGGAACCCCCCCTGAAGGAAACAAATAAAACAATATAAATCATAGAGATACAAGCAATAAGGTTATAGTCATAAGTGGGAGGAGATAGGTAATAGGAGGATGAGAATAATAATAATAGTAAAATAGTCTTGGTAAATAATTTGACAGTGTTGTGGGAATTAGTTGTTTAGCAGAGTGATGGCATTCAAGGAAAAAAAATGTCCTTGTGTCTAGTTGTCTTGGTGTGCAGTACCTTATAGCGTTGTTTTGAGGGTAGAAGATGAAACAATTTATGTCCAGGATGTGAGGGGTCTGTAAATAGGTTCACAGCCCTCTTTTTGACTCATGCAATATACAGGTCCTAAATGGAAGGCAGGTTGATAGCAATTGTTTTTTCTGCAGTTCTAACTATCCATTGAAGTCTGTGTCTATCTTGTTTGGTTACAGAACCGAACCAGAGAGTTATAGGGGTGCAGATGACAGGCTCAATAATTCCTCTGTAGAACTGAATCAGCAGCTCTTTGGGCAGTTTGAGCTTTCTGAGTTGGCGCAGAAAGACCATTCTTTGTTGTGCTTTTTCTGATGACGTTTTTGATGTTAGGTGACTATTTTAAGTCTTGAGATATGATAGAACCTAGAAACTTGAAGGTCTCTACTGTTGATACTGTGTTGTCTAGTATTTTAAGAGGTGATAGTATAGGAGGATTTCTCCTAAAATCTACCACATTTCTACTGTTTAGTTTAAGATGTTCCAGTTGCACCACAAGGCTAGTTGTTCAACCTCCCGTCTGTATGCAGATTCATTGTTGTCTTGAATGAGACCAATCACTGTTGAATCATCTCCAAACTTCAGTACTTTAACAGAGGGATCTTTTGAGATGCAGGCATTGGTATATAGAGAGAAGAGAATTGGAAAGAGCACCCAGCCCTGGGGGGCTTCTATGCTAATTGTACAGGTATCTGATGTGATTTTTGCCCAGCTTCACCTGCTGCTTCCTGGCTGTTAGGAAGCTTATGATCCATTTACAAGTGTGGTCAGATACAGTTAGTTGATTTAGTTTAGTTAGAAGAATATCTGGAATGATGGTATTGAATGCTGAGCTGAAGTCTACAAAGAGGACCCTTGCGTAGGTCTTTGGAGATTCAAGATGTTGTAGGATGTAGTGCAGAATCATATTAACAGCATCATCTGTCTTATCTATTTGCTCGGTAGGCAAATTGCAAGGGGTCTAACAGCGGATCCGTGGTGGTTTTCAGGTGAGACAGCACTAGCCTTTCAAAGGTCTTCATAACTACAGATGTTACAGCAACCGGTCTGTAGTCATTCAGTTCCCTGAAGGAGGATTTCTTTGGCACTGGGATGATAGTAGAGCATTTGAAGCAAAAAGGAACATAGCACATCTCTAGTGATTTATTAAAGATGCGAGTGAAGATGGGGGCCAGTTGGTCAGCACAATCTTTTAAGCAAAAGGGAGTTAAATAAAAGGAAACAAGGGGAAAATTGAGTAATAAGTCCCAAGCAAGTTCATTCGGGAACAGCCACTCCGCAAATGCAAGCAAGCCATTATTTTCCATGTCCCTACCCATAATATGGCGATAATAATACCTGCAGAATTGTTCCCAACAATTGCAAGAGCCATGAAAAGTTGGGTAGGCATCCTGATACATCTTTTGGTATTAGTCAGAGTCTCTGCTCTACCCAATTCCAATCTAAAAACAGTTCAAAAAGGCAAACTAACAGGTTGTGGAGCATCACACTAATTATCTATAATCATGGCCCTCTTAGGAAGTCTTAAAAACTAAACAGGACAATAAATCACCTTAAAGTTGAATAATGCTCACCTGCCTAAAATAAATAAATAAAGCAATTAAAAATCAGCAGAGGATGCAGTGCAGGTGGTGTAGGACAGGTAGAGCTTGTGGGTTGAGTCAAGAAAGGAATCAGCCCAGAATCATTACGTTCCCACAAGCGGTCTAAGTCCAGCCCCTTTTGAATTCCATTGATTCTTATCATCTTCTTTGAATGACTCCATAATCCCTTGCGGGTGGAATCTGGGCAACTGAATGGAGCGCAGTGTTTACTGGCCAAATGCCTTTCCTGTTGCCAATGAGGAGGTTTTTTCCAGCAGAAATATTCATTGACTCTTATCTAGCGCCAATTTAATGCTGACTGCAAGTTGACTAGATTCTTTGTATAGGCATGACCAATAAATCAGCTTAACTAGAACCTAATGTGTGGCCCTGGTACTTCATGCTTGACAAGGGGATCAGTTAGAGTTGCTTGGCAAAGTGACCCAACATCAGTAGCTTGACTTCTGGAAAGCAGGTGGTTTATAGCTGGTGGTGCCCATCCGTGGAAGTCATTTTGTGAGAACACTCTCAAAATCCCCAACGGAGGTTGACTCTCCCGTGCTGAAAAAGTCTCTTTGGACAACACTTCCATTTGGGTGACAAGATCTTGGAAATGCATCTTGACACACTTACGGAGGCCTAGAGTTGAGAACAGGCCCCAACACCTTCAACCACGAGCAAGTTTCAGTCATTTGACTCATGACAGGTATCATAGCCTTAGACCAGTGATGGCGAATTCCTCGGGTGCTGAAAGCGAGTGTGCACGCACTGTTGCACATGCGCAAGTGCCCATATCCATAATTCAATGCCTGGGGAGGACGAAAACGGCTTCCCCTGCCCCCCGGAGGCCCTCTGGAGGCTGGAAACAGCCAGTTTCCCAACATCTGGTAGGCCCAGTAGGCCCATTTTTCGCTCTTCCCAGGCTCCAAAAGCTTCCCTGAAGCCTGGGGAGGACAAAAACGCCCTCCCCCATCCCCTCGGAGGCTCTCCGGAAGCCAAAAACGCCCTCCCAGAGCCTCTGTGAGAGCCATAAATCAGCTGGCCGGCACGCACATGCACATTGGAGCTGAGCTAGGGCAACAGTTCTCATGGCAGCAGAAATGGCTCCGTGTGCCACCTGTGGCACCCGTGCCATAGGTTTGCCATCATTGCCTTAGACGGTGTTCAAAGATAACAATGGTTCGAAGTGAATTAAAAAACCAACAAGAGTACAGATCTCCAAGGTCAGGTAGTACGTTACATTATATTATATTGATTTGTCAGGACAGCAATTACATATTTCATCCAAGTGGGCCCATGAGAATCAAGTGATGGGACCACAGCTTTCCACCGCAGGCACCCCAGTCCAAAACGTTGTGCGTGTAACACGATTAAGGATCAACCATCTACAGGATAAAGTCCTTTTGCCGACATAAAGCATGACTTGGACTCCTGGTTCTAAAGACCCCTCATCTGATTGCTACAGAAGAAGAAGAAGAAGGCGCCTAGGCAGAAACATTGAGACCCATCAGACTCTACCAGAGGTTTTCTGGAGCCCATCAATGTGTCTGTCAGTGGACTTGGTTCCTGCCTGTGCTTCTCCCACTAACGTCAACACCATCAACCTCCACTTGAGTAGAAGTCCATGAAAAGGTGAAGCAAAGTCAAGGTCTCTTTCTCGGTGCAAATCGAGAGGGGAACCTTGGTTCCTCCTTTTCTTTCTATCAGAGGAATGCAATTCCATCAAGATCTCTCTTGGTCTAAAATTATTTCTAAGCAGCAAAAAAAATAAAAATAAAATAAAATTACAGCAGCAAGAGAACACCCAATCCTACTCTACCAACGAAGGGCAAAAAGGGTTCACCTCCCAACCCCCATCATTTGCTCTCAACCTTGCTTTCCCTGAGACAGCATCCTCCCCCAAAAATCTAGCAAGGAAGTCAAAGACAAGAGACAGTTGACTCCTTCAACACTTTGGCTTTGCCGGCAAATGATCTAACCTGGCGAACACATTCATGGCCCCGTGCCTATTCCCTTGGGTTGCGTAGGAAAGGTGACCACAGCCCTTCAAAACCTCAGGCCCAGACACCTAGCTCTAGATTTCACAGTGGGGATAGCGTTCTTCTTCTTTTGTCTCCGGGGAAACTCGTGTTAGGACTGGCCAGGGGGAACCCAGCCACCAAAGGCTTTCTCCAAGTATTGGGCCACGGCCAAGGTCAAGTGGTCATGGTGGGGTCCTGCCACCACCTGTATGCCTAAAGGGAGTCCATCCTTGCTCAGGCCAAGAGGACACTGCGTCACTGGCAAGCCCAGAATGTTGAAGATGGCTGAAAGGGGAAAAAAAAGACAACAGAGAGGTCAAAGGTTTGGAGCACTTTTCTGTAAGAACCAGAATAACGCATTTGAAGAGGGATCTTTCAGAGCAATTGCAGCTTTCAAAGGGATTCCGAGGAGATTCTCTGGGATTATGAGATCAGAGTGGGCCTTAAAGGGGAGAAAAGCATATGATCATTGTTTAGACCTGATGTTATGATACAGTTAGTTGGGAGATTCCAGCCGTCATTTATCTATAGCAAGAATGCAAGGAATGTTGCATAAACCAGCATCCAGCATGAAAGACCCAACGCCCGCTAGAGATCAGAGGAAATCTATGTCGCTTCTAAAAGAGCAACACTACTAGGGGGTCGAAGTGTAAATAATAATAATAATGCAATGATACCTTTAACACTTCCAAATCTGCCTATTTCAGGCCCATGGGAAGGACTTGATAAGTAGATTAAAATGTCAAATCCAATCTCTCCAGATAGAGAGAGAGAGTCAGAGAGAGAGAGAGAGAGTGAGTCAGAAAGAGAAACAGTGACAGAGAGAGTGAGAGAGAAAGAGACAGAGAGTCAGAGAGAGAAACAGTGACAGAGAGAGTGAGAGAGGGACAAATAGCGAGTCAGAGAGAGAGAGAGAAAGAGAGAGAGAGAGACAGACAGACAGACAGACAGAGAGTCAGAGAGAGTGTCAGAGAGAGACACTTAGGATGTGTGCGCATCGCACCGGAGTGCTTCTTACCTGTGTAGGCAAAATTGAAGGGCATGCCCAAAGGCGCGTGATGCTTGGGAGCTAGTACAGGGTGTGAAGGGTATAATAAGACACCGTTCTCTCCTAATAATTCCACCATCTCGGCCTGAAGGCTCTGTGCCATGCTTGCCAACTTAGCGTTTGCCTTGGGATTGTATTTCGTCAACTTCTCTGTTATTCCTAGTGCTGGGGAGGAAAACATATTGAGGCAGACCAATTCACAACAAAAACGGTTTATTCCACGTGTTTAAATAGACTGTGTGCTACGCAATGCATGAAACTCAAATACTTTGGCCACCTAATGAGAAGCAAGGACTCACTGGAGAAGAGTCTGATGCTGGGAAAGATTGAGGGCAAAAGAAGGAAGGATGGTAGAGAACGAGGTGGCTGGATGGAGTCACTGAAGCAGTCGGCGTGAGCTTACCGTATTTTTTGGAGTATAAGACGCATCTTTTTCTCCCCTAAAAGAGCCTGGAAATTTGGGTGCGTCTTATACTCCGAATGTAGCTTTTTCGAAGCTTTTTCCCCCAGCCCTAACGAAGTGCTAATGATCTTCCTGACTTACAGGCTTGTTTTCATTGCTATTCCCTCCAAAAAAGGTTTTTTCAGCCCTAACCAGGGGATAAAACAATGTGCTGAAACTGACCAGACTAAGGATGCTAGCCAGATGAATACCTGGTAGGCAGATTCCACCCCCCTCCCCAATTTTCTTCCCCCAAAACTAAAGTGTGTCTTATACTCCGAAAAATACGATAAATGGACTCCAGAGGATGGGTAAAGGACCGGAAGGCCTGGAGGAATGTTGTCCGTGGGGTCGCGATGGGTCAGATACAACTTCACAACTAACAACAACAATGCAATGCATTGTGGGTGTTAGATATGTGGCTTTCTTGATTTTGGGGATGTGCAGGCCCCCCTGGGAATTCCACCAGACCAGGGGTCTCCAACCTTGGGAATTTTAAGACTTGTGGGCTCAGCCATAGCTGGCTGAGGAATTCTGGGAGTTGAAGTTCACAAGGCTTAAAGTTCTCGGTGTTAGAGACCCCTGCACCAGACAGATGAGTAGAATCCCATGATGTAGAACCATAGAATTCTAGGCTTAGAAGGGATGATGGAAGTCTTCTGGTCCAATCAGCATCCTGTCTGGAGCAAATCCTTAGATTAAAAAAAAAACAGAAGCGGCAAAGTACAACTATAAAGAACCCCGCCCAGGGGTGAAATCCTCCTGGTTCGCTGTCGGCTCTTCTTCACGGTAGAGCCGATGGATCAGGGAGCGCGAAGAGCGCGCGAGGCTCCGCCCACCCGCCCGTTCGCTTCCATTCGCGTTTCCTTACCCTCTGCGCCTACGCAAAGCGTTCTGTGACCCTGATTGCCATTGATACGCTTTGATTTTTGTATTGACATTTTAAGGTATTTATCCCTGATATTTATTGTAAATGTTCCTAACTACAATAGGTCATTGGGGGTAGGTGGGTTGAAGGAATAAGAAAAATGGTCACAAGGATACCCCTAGCATTTGTTGACATCTTTTTAGTATTTGTATCTCTTTGAACCTATAATATCTGAACAGTGGAGATTAATTACATTACTTGAAAATTCACTTTGCAACTTTTTGTCCTTTGTGACACATTGTTTCCCAAAATGTATATAGAAGAATTCATACTTGTTTTGTAGAAGAGTATAATTTAAAAATGGGGAGTTTTATTCTTTTTTAAAATATGCAATAGAAATCTGTTATATTTAAAATGTAGATACATAAAAATTTGTGTATCTGTTTTCTAATTATTTAAAATGTTAAGAATAAAAGCCATTTTGCAACAAGGGTTTAAATTCAGTATACTGAAAAATTAAACTCATGAATCTAGTCAGCTTAAACACATTGAATATTGTAGGATTGGTTTATAATACACTACTTTTAACACTAAATGCTAATTTTTAACAAACCAATCCTACATTATTCAATGTGTATACATCTACACACCACATATTCCTAAATTTCTTTAGAAAATCTGTTACCTCTTTCAGTCACTTCATCTAATTCAGTTATGCTCGGAAGTTGGGTAACTCATCAAAATATATCAGATTTATTTCTGCTCTGCTATATTTGTGATAAGTTGTCAACATTCAACATTTTTGTCCAGAGTACTTTCCCCGTCCTTTAATATTCTGGAATAGTTTGGGATTCATGGGACATTGATCTCCCAAATGTAACGCAGAATTAATTATATCAATGGTATTTGTTTCACTGGCAAGCAAGCACAGTTGAATTCAGGCTGCATTTTGGGTTGGGGTAGTCACATTTTAGAAAGTTAATGTACAAACTTCTTGATTTTAAATTTACTGCCAAGTTTTGAAATAGATGTAAACCATAGTAATCAACTTCTTAAATTTATTTTTTTAAAAACAGGTCTGTTAAAGAGTAGACTTCATTATTTTCATAAAATATTTGTACAAAAACATGACTCCGTTGAAATTACATGGGTCTGTTCGCATGCGGAGCATACAAACCGGGACTACAAAATGGAAAGAAGGAACATTTGAAATTGTGGATAAAGGGAACAAAGTGATTTTGGTAGTTCACTACAATGCTGGAGGAATTCCAAAAACATTTCCGGTGAGTTTGATTTTCAGGGGCTTTTTTGTTTGAAGTATTTTATTATTTTATTATTTATGAGCCACGGTGGCGCAGTAGTTAGAGTGCAGTACTGCAGGCTAGTTCTGCTGACTGCTGGCTGCATACAGTTTGGCAGTTCGAATCTCACCATGCTCAAGATTGACTCAGCCTTCCATCCTTCCGAGGTGGGTAAAATGACCCAAATAGTTGGGGGCAATATGCTGACTTTTTAAACTGCTTAGGGCTGTGAAGCACTGCAAAGAAGTATATTCGGTAAGTCTAAGTGCTATTGCTATATTATGATAGCTTTCTTTTTCAAATTCATTTAACTGTCACTTGAATTTTCTTCAGATTCATTTCACTTTTCCAGAATACTGACATTATTATATTGGGAATTGTGTATTTTAGTGTATTTGTGTATTTTAGTGTTGTGTATATACAGTTGTGTATTTTAGTGGATTTGTATATTAAATAATTTTTTTTACATTTGTTAAATTTTTATTAAATGAATAAAAGGAGTTAAAAGTTGCATTGACCCTCTGTCTACCTTTTAGAGCACAGTTTCTTTTATTTGTCTCTATAGTTTTATGTTTAGCTGAGAAATATCCAATTTGTTTTTTAAAAATATTAACTCTTCTATTAAATTTTTTAAAAAGAGACTTAGAATGGGAATTATGGTTTGAAAGTTGGATAGCAGTTTTAGAATGAAGAATAGTAGTCCCATTTTATATTGTGGTGTCAGATAGACAAATGTAAATATTGCCCTGTTTGTCATAAAGGCTTTCCCTTTGTAAAAAGGTTATATAAAGTGTCCTTGTGCTTATAATTTGTGTTTGGATGTGTGTAGGGTTTGTGAACATACACAGACTATGTTGTAAGCTTTTTTATACATATGTGATTTTATATATGTATGTGATCATATATAGTTTTCATGTATTTTCTTTCTAGCTGAACCATAATATAAAAAATGTAATTGTACGACAAAGTAAAGGGAAATTGTATTGCTTGATGATAACACTGAAGGATTCTAGTGTTTTGACTCTTGATAAAATATCATGGAAAGATGCTAATGAAATGAAGCTGTATCTGGAAGCTATTCAAAACAAGATTCAGACAGGTTGGTACAGTGGTTCCCAACGTGGGGCCCATGCCCCATAGGGGGGCAATTTGATTTTTAATGGGGGCAATTGGAACCTTGTTTACACTCTTTTAGGCTTCCTCTGTGTGAGTAGTTCACATTTTGAATAGTAAGAATTATATGTGGGGTGGGGTGGGGAATCAGGATTTGACGAAATAGTTGGATAGTATAGTGGTTAGAACACTGCCTTTGACATGGCAGATGAAGGTTCAAATGCCTGCTAGTGACCTAGCATGTCATTTAGGATCCCTGGGCAAAGACTTCCAACACTTTACTGCTTATCTCAAATATGAAAGTGACACAAATTAGGAGAGTCATGCCCACCTGTTGCCTTGGATTAACAAGGTCCATGTCAGATATTGAGGAACTAGGACAATCTAATAATAATTGGGCTACTGGAACAAACCATGCATGGATGAGACAAGAGAGTCTAGAACTGATAGACTTGCTACTGCACTGCAGCAATAAATTTAATGAGAGCGTACATATAAAATGTGTGAGGAAATAGAATGGACAAAAGATACTAACTGAAAACAGCTAATTACCCAATGTTTCAACATAGTGAAGAGGAAGCTGTTCTCTCAGCTTGAGGTAGACCAACTACATTTGTCATCTCAGATTCAAGAAGAGCTGAGAGAATCACTTTGTCAACATTCAAATATGTACTGTAGCCAGCACCTGAAGCTGAAACATCACTACCATTCCATCAATTGCTGAACACAGCAGTTGATATAAGCCATAAGAGCTTGAATAAATGAGCTACAGTCAATTCTTGAAACTAGTTACCAAGGATCGATAGAGACGTACCATCAGATAGTGTGCTAGGAGATGCTACTAGAGCCCTCAGGATAATCCCTACTACCACCTTAACTCAAGCCAATGAACTGGTATATGCTACAGCTGCTATAACCCTGGAGATTTTTTGCTACATAAGCAAGAAAATTAGCACATACTCCTACCACCCATCACCACTGGAAAATGAGGTTTAGAGGTTAAATTCAAGGAAACTAGAGAGAGATTAGTTATCTGGTGGAATTACAGAAAGGTATGAAGATTAAGAATAAGATTTAGCTACTGAAAGATTACGATGGCCCAACTTCATCTGGAATCATACAGATTTATTTATTTATTGAATTTATATTGCTGTCTATTTGCAAATGGTGACTCAAGGTTGCTTACAGAATATAAAACTTCATTTAAAACAATAAAATTAATAAAAAAGAATCAAATGAATTAATATAATATAATAAAATCACCCACACCCGGGCGACAGCATATTGCAATGACGCTGAAAAAGATGACTTACAACTAGCATTCACAGCTTCCCCATCATCACACGATAAAACATTTTGGTGCTTGGCAACCAGGATACATTTACTACGGTTGCCGTGTCCTAGGCTCATGTGGATTTTCCCAGCCAACTTCTAACAAGCAAAGTCAAGGATGGAAGCCAGATTCGCTTAACGACCCTGTGATTCACTTAATGCCTACAGTGATTCCCTTAATAACTGTGGCCAGGAAGGCCATACAATCTGGCATGATTCACTTAACAGCCACTTTGCTTAACAGCAGAGATTCCAGCCCCAATTGTGGTCGTAAGTCAAGGACTACCTGTATATTTTTTTCAAGAACCAATATCAACCATCAGTACAGTGGCCTCTAATCTTTTGAGTAAAAAGAGACTGGTTCACTGGTAGGTTGCTACCGGTTCACCCCGGTTCAAGCAAACCGGTAGCGGCGATGGCAGGAGGCTTCGCCCACCCACTCGGATGTCATCACAGATGATCTGTGCATGTGCAGAAGCGCCCCCGTGCATGCGCGTTCACACTTCCGAACCAGTAGTGAAGGTAAGTGAAAGCCGCTACTGGACTAGTTCAATGGAGAGAGGTTTTTCCATGGACCGGAAGGGGCGTGGCTTTGCATGCTGCCTGCATACCGCAGATGGGGGCTTCGCTTGTTTTCATGGTCCTCTTGTTGGCATGCTGCATGTCAGCCCTGAAACTGGCCTGGCTGAAGACATCTTGGAGCTTCAGTGCTGCCACATTGGAGCTGAGTGATAGGAAGGCTGGGACAGTTGGGATTTTGTAGCCAAAATAAAATACTTCTCCAGGATGTTCTCACTCCTGGCCGGAGGAAGGAGGAGTGATATCACCTGACCAGCGGACGCTGCCTTTTTTCTTTCTTTTTAACAGCTTATTTATATATCTTTCCTTCACATACATAAGTACTTTATGAACAGTGTATTGTCTGGTTCAATTTGCTTACTTAATAGTCTATAAGCAAGGGTGGGCAACTACGTCCCTTTTATGACTGGTGGACTTCAATTCCCAGAATTCCAGCTGGCTCAGGTATTCTGGTAGTTGAAGTCCACCTATCATAAAAGGGCCCCACTTCCCCAGTAGGCTATTCCAAAAGGCAACTCCCAGCTGTGAAAA